>JAQFXT010000379.1:0-41381 GCA_034683725.1 Strigamia crassipes
CTATGTAACTTCTACATAGTGACTATGTAGAAATTAGATAGCTAAAAAATTTAAAAATTGAATATGCATAGAAAATTCTATGGTCGGCAGCAACTTGAAATCTTGGTATTGCAACTGTTTAAACTAATAGTAAAATAAGTTTGGCTGTAATAAATGATATTATTTGAGTTCCATTAATTCAGACCATGCTTTTAGTGGTAAATTTCTGAGTAGCACAATAAGTGATTACATTTTCAAATTTAAATTGTGTGGCAGCGAGTCTGATTATATCAGCTATGTCTAACAATTTAATATTGAAAATACCCTATTCACTATCTAGTTGAAACCTTGCATGGATGATCCATTGCATATTTAAATTTTAAATGTTGCTTATCATTATCAGTGACCTGTTAAGTCTTGGGTACACTGGGCTCCCCATCAAGTCAAAAATGAAATGTGTTGACACAGAATATTCTTTGCTCGAATAAATTGTTATTAATCAGTTTAATTCGATTCCAATCATTCTCCAATTTTGTTTGACAGGTTGCATTACTTATGGAAGCATTTCAATTCCAACATTGTTCTTTTACCACGCAGTGAATAATTGCATGTTACTTTATTTGCAGTTTTTGTGCAAGCCCGCACTTATTGTTTATGTGTGACTGCTACAATCTGTAATTTCAACTCATCTTTAAGGTTGTTCCACATACATTCTTTTGGATTGCACTCGTTACCGTTGCTGTATCTGCTATCGTTACCACTAAAGATGATAGTTTGATCGAAATGTTTGTGGGTTTGATTAATGGTTTGTAGTTAAACCCACTTTTATTGTAATCACAATGAAAGTGTGCATTGAGTTCGATGTTTTTTATGGAATCGAGTTGCAAACGTTTCTCCAATAATGTTTTTGTAATGTAGTTACAATGCCAGCATGTAACATACACATTTTTCTAGTCATGCATCTGTTTTCTTCCAATGTGTTTAGTATTATTATTAATGTAAAAGTTGTCCTCCCATATTAAAGTTCTAGAGGTGCCGACAAGAACTCTACACAACTAAACAAAACAAAAAAAAAACCTTAAAACAGTTGAGCTGAACAGACACCAAAAAAATTTAATTTTTCTCAAAAAAAGTTTAATGTTTTTCGAAAAAAAAAAAGAATAATTATCGAATCCTTAACATTGTTTACCAATATTTGGTAAATTGATGATAAATGTCTGATGTGATAATTACGTAACCGACGTACACGTAATCAATACTTGCCCAGCAGTCACGTAATAATTACATTCGACAAATTTGCGATGTATCGCAACCAACATCCTAATGCGATATCCAGTTGCGATATGCAAAATTTAATATGTTGCAATATTGCATAGGCCTAACTGAAATATAATTGTAATGTACTTTTGGACCATATCAGTACTTGCGGGGCCTCGGTCTGAGGCCTGAAACGCTAATGTCTGAGCCGGCTTTGGTTGTAATAGTATTGTTTGACAAACTAGTTTTTTCCCCATTGCACACAACTTATTGATTCCTTCAAAGGCATTTTTCCCTCAGATCAAGAAATCCAATATTTACCCCAAAAATAATGGGAATGGTAGGAAAAAAGCAAAAAGAAAGCATTTTTATTTACAAAAACCTGATATAGAAAATGGCTTGTTTTGTTCTACAGAGTGGGATAAGATTTTGACTTTGTCACACAGAATTCTTCTTCCAATCGGTTTGTTTTGGCCAAACTCCAATTCTCCCAACATATTTCTCAAAGCGGTTATTCGAGAATAATAGAAAGATTTTTCGACTCGATCTGACATGTGTGATTGTGGGAGTCGAGTTCTCAAAGCGGAAGATGGAAGGGAAAATGAGAAAACCTCGCGAGTAATTAAAAGGTATCCGGTAGATTATGAATTGTTTGCATTGTAGTTTATTTGTCTCCCACGAGAGGTGCTCGGTTTGCCGCAGTAAACATTTCTCGCGGGCTGTAATAAATATGGGTTTAAGATTTGGCCTCTGCGTGAAATTGGGACCCAAAGAGGCGGTCTAATTTGTATCTGGCGGCCGTTAGCACGACAACCGGATGCTGCTTGCCTCCACTAACAAATGAGTTGAAGCACAATGAAGAGCCACTTTACTTCCTGTCTCTGTTCTGGTATGCCCCAACTGTTAAGTGAATTCTTCTAGTCTTCACCGAGACTAGAGTTGTGCAATTTACGGCTCTTTTACTTTCTTATTGCCTAAATTTGTGTAGTTGGAGAGGAATTACAGATCGATGAAAAGACGTGAATGATTTTTACGAGCAACAACCACATTTGCGTCACTGTCGTCTTCTATAAGGCAGATGATCAATATGGTTCCAAAATACATAGCAATTATAACGAGTGCGGAAGATAAGTCAGTTCTAGAAGTCAAAGAATTAATATTAATCTTCTTCTGTGAATTCTTGTAAGTTGACTTTTTATAGATATAATGCAAAAAACGTCATATCCTGTTTAGGGAAGTCATTTCAGACGAATCAGTCAATTCACTTTCTCAAGATTGAATGCACCTAATGTATTTTGAAATGCGTTAAGTTTCATAATACACTTACGAATGTATTTTGTAATATAACGTATAATGAAATGTATTGTTAATACTTGAATTTTGTGAATAGTAGCCGCAGCTAAAAATCGAGGCCACAAATAAACGAAAATGAAGTTGGAAGAAACATTCCACGTTTATTGCACAGCTGTAACGTTTGTTCTACGTATGTTTTGAATCTCAAAACGAGCATAGAATGAATGAAAAGACTGAAAAACAGCCACTGCTTCGTATAGTAGCCGGGGCCGAGAGAGGCCATTTGTAATTGAAGAAATACGGTATATGTAAAATATATTTTTGGACTTTGCGGGAAGTTCTTGCTTGCCAGTTTATAAATGTGAACTTTCTTGCTTGCATTCAGCCAATCTCAAGGACCCTCACTCTCATTTTGCAAAGAAGAAACCCTCAGTCTTCATTATAGATTTTGGCATCCAGACCTACGGTCTGCGCCTGTTATCTCGATGCCAAATTCAAATGCTAAATTCTATTTTTTGTACACGAAAACACGAGTCTAAAATCGTTTATTGCGCACGAGTGAATAGTGTCTCATTACATGTTACTTAAAAAAAAAATCATGTATTTGTTGCATTTATATTGCACGCAGACCGAAATTTGTCAGTTTGGTTTTGTTATTATTATTAGGGTTCTCTAGGGGCAAAAGTCATACTAAAAATTGATGTGACTTAGCTGTAAGACACTGGGCAAAGGAGCAAACTGATACCATGTGGGGAAATGACCTTTGAGTAATTTTTCAAGCTTATTGGTAAAGGTAGTCATAGGAGGAAAGGAGATTGGCTTTGGTTTCCAATTAGAAAGTTGCAGAGAATAAATGGTACTGGTCTCGGGTAGAATAATAAATCAGTGTATAATTAGAATTGGAACATTGACATTAATGGCACTAAGATTAAACAAAAACAAAGCAAGAGATTGAGTTTTCACTAAAGGCCTTTCGATTTTTCGTTCATTGTCAGTGGTGTATGCATTATTTAATCACAAAATACAGTAGGTGCATTCAAACTTGAAAAGATGAATTGACTTCTTAAATCAATTGAAGAATGGAATTCTCGATTGAGTGCACTTATTGTGAATGTAAATGCGCATGTGCAAAAAGACAACAAAAGCAAACTGTCAAATGAGAAAATGGCAGCCGATGTAAGTTTGGAGTTCAGCACAATTGCGAGAGAATTAAGAAAAGAGGCATTTGAAATAACTAATTTAACGGATTCTTCTGTTACCAAAATAAACTAAAAGGATGGCTAACTACAACAATCGATAACAACGGGGAATTCGCAAGTGCTGAAGAGATAAGTCAAAGAAGTGATTTAAAAAGAAATAATCTTAGTCCATTTCTTTGAATTCATTTGACTACTCATGTAAAAAAACGTCATATTCTATTTAGAGAAGTCATTTCAGATGAATAAGTCAACTAGCACAGTGAATAGGGGGTCGTATCGTTTATTCGACGGTCGTTTATTCGCCAGTAAATCTAACCAAACCTCACCTAACCTATCCTAACCTGAACTAACCTAATTTATCCTAACCTAAACTAACCTAATTTATCCTAACCTAAACTAACCTAATCTAAACGAAACCCAATGACCAAAATACAGTTCATTCCTGGCGAATAAATTAACTGTCGAATAAATGAACGAACACCGTGAAGAGCGCTGCTGAAGTCACTTTTCTGAAGCGTGCAGACCAACTCTTTCTAGTGTTGAAAGGATGAAATTGTAGGAAGGGGCCATTTAAAGTTTAATAAAGTCGTGAAGAATGTTTGACAGAAAGGAAAAAAGTGTGGGGTTTAATCTTTGATAGATTCATGTATAAAGTTGACCTCTGGACAGTGTTTAGGATGACAAGTGCTACATCACCGGTGAAGCGAAGAGAATGTGATGGTCGACTGCAGATTGTGTCAGATCTAAGTCGAGTCATGGGCGTTTCGGTCGAAAATTGTATAGCGGGGCGACGGAAAAAAAATGGGATTAAATAAAGTTTGATGTGGAAAGGCTGGGATGGCTGACAGTGAGATGGGAAATTGATACAGAAGAAGTGGTTTAAACGTAAAATTGTTGTCAATTATGTAAGTACTATGATTGAGCCGTTAACGATATCCGAAAGAAGAATGTGAATGAATTATGATGGTACAACGATAACTTTTATCCTATTGTAGCGTGCAAGCAGGAAAATGGAAATACTGTGGTGGTAGCATCTCAGTCTTGCGAGTAAGTGGCGATTAAAAATTCCTTTATTTTCATTCAACCAAGGAGCTGTGGTTGTGGCCCACTTATTCGAACACAATTATACATTTCCTCGCGTTTTAAGAGGTGGATGCTTTGCCTGAAAGCATTAAGACACTTGAAAGTTTGACCCTTCGATCTAACTTTTGCAGCAGTCATTTTGAATTGGGTTGTAAAAACCAAAATCTTGTTTAAATTATTTCGAGAATTTACCACTAGCTTCGACAATGTTCTCTGGTGATTTGAATAACAATGAGATGAGCGTTACAAAACGGCCATTGTTCATCGGACCAATCTCGAACGGCGTAACAAACCCCTTTTGCCTTTGGATTGGTGGCTATAGGTGGCTGCATTCACCATTTCGATGATCACTTGTAAGATCACTTGTGCTCTACGGGCACTCGTGATCTTATCAGACAAAAAGATTCGTGCGGACCTAACTATTTGACAATTACTCGGCGTGCTCGGTATATTACTACTGAAAATCATTCTAGTTGTGGTTTTTTTTTTTTGCCGTTTTTGTTGATGATTTATGGCTGTTTTTGGAGTTTATTCTGTTTATAGAAACTCCATAATCAGTAAAAACAGTAACATTAGAGGGTTGGCATTGGGGACATCGTTTTTTTTTATATGTACAACTTATGTACACATACTGTATATAACACATATACATAACACATTATATGCCTATCCATTAGAGATTTGGCAATTATGTTTTTTAGCTTCAAATAACTTACAACTTACAACTGATAGCTATAATTCGTTATAAGTTGTTGATTACGTTCAGAATATAACTTATAAAAACGAATTATAAGTTATTTGAAGTTATTTGACGAAAGCCTTTTCGATGAATGAACTTATAAAACAATAGCAAAATTTCTAGAAGATTTAACAGATTTATATATCGCAAGCTGGTTTGTCTTCCAAGTATGTGCTATACGTATTTACATATAGTTAAACACATGTGCACAATGACTTTGGGGTCAAGAAAAGGGCTTAAAGTGAAGTGGAATTAAAATAACTTTTCCCAAAGGTTAGTTGTACTTATAAAACATGAATAAACTAAAAAAAAAATTATGCTGATAGTGGAAACAGATGTTGCTTTCATTTTATATGTTTCCTTTATTAAAAAGACTTTCACCAAATTGATGAACTTATAACCTATAACCTATAAGTTAAACGTATAAAAGGTGTAATTTCCAAATCTCTGTTGCACATGTGGTGATCTACACGTAAATATGTATAGCCTTTACTTATAGCATGAACCAAGGATAACATGGACACGTTTCCATGTGTTCAGACCGTTATGCTACCGGTGGCGCTACGTGCAAGCTCTTTTGCATTCTGGGAGGCCTTTCCGTAGCAAGTTTTTAGTCTGAAATTGGATGTTTTAGACCAAAAATAAATCCTGTAGACCAAAAACGAATATTTTAGACCAAAAACAAATATTTTAGACCAAAAACAAATACTTTTAGGCTGTAACAGTTTATTTGTTGTTACTGAGGAAAACCCACAATGCAATGGTGTGACACATGTGACTGCCTTCAGCGAATCAGAGCACAGAACCACCTATCCATAGGAAATAACACATGGAGACGTGTCCATGTTATCTTTGGTTCATGCTTATAGCATAACTTATAATTTTTTTTTATAAGTTGCATTCTGAACACGTTAACGTATAAACACTGTATAACGTACATCTGTAAGTTATAAGTTACTTGAAATTAAAAGAAAATCGTAATCGCCAAACCACTATTGAGTGCAGACTGCTTTGTAAGATATAAATTGTTGTTTTCTTCCGATAATTCCACCCCCGTGTATTTGGAGGCGGTATCCTAGGAGAAGGAATTGGTCGATTTAATTATGGATTACATTTTCAAGTTTATTGGTCGCCAATTTTGTTGAGTATTCAACTTTAAACATATTTCGTTTACTTGTAATTATCCATTTGAACTTGCCCTGGAGGAAAATTTCCACTATAGCAAAATGCTTGTAATGATAACAAGCTTGCAAAGAATACTGTAATTACTGTGTACATGTAAAAGAAACTCAACTGATTGCTACTTTATAAAGGAGAGGCCTTGATGGATTTTCTAATTGTCTCTAATTACAACATGTCATCAACACTGAAAAGATTTTGTTTTGGAAAAAAAAGTGGAAAAATGGAGAATTTTTTTTCTTTCTTTTTTCTGTTTATAAAATTGGTTTTTAGTTACAAAATGGATTTTAATGACTCGCTGACAACTCTGTTTGTTTTTTCGAAAATGAATGGTAACTCGAGAAAAATCGTCGCGTTAACTGAAATCATTTAAAGTGAATTGACGTTTGCAGGGGCAAATAAAGATGCACTGAAACATGAATAATTGCTATTAAAATGAAGAAAGTAATGTATTTATTTGTTCACGTGAAACTTTTTTAGGTACATTGGAATAAATTCAAAATGGAAATGTCGAAGTGTTATCGAAGTGACGCAACACCAATATTTTTTCAGATATAAATTTAAATTAATTATGTATAGACCAAATTACTGTTGTTGTTTTCATCCGGGTCTTTTCGCGCATGCACAGACCGTGGTAGTCAACAAACACGTTGCGCTAGTGTATTTTGAATGCAGTTTTTGATTCGATCGTTTAATAAATAAACAGATACCGGTAAATAAATTTTGAGACACCCAAAAGCAGCGCAACTAGTAGGCATTGTAATACGTTGTTTACTCGTTGCCTACCACGTAGTGCTCAAAATTGATAAAATTTGGAACTTTTGATTGGGAATAAAACTTTATTAATAATAATAATAATAAAAATACCCGATTACCCGGGTAAAAGTCAAATTGGGTATTTTGAACACTTTAAATGAAACTCCCAGGACTAAATCAGGAAGTTTTATTTCTACTGTGCGGTCTTAAGCATTTAAATTATGCATTTTGTTGATTAGGACAATTTTTTAAAGCGAAAACCCGTTAAGCGAGATTGCGTTTAGCGAGGGATACCTGTACTCTTAAGATGTAGGCTGATTGGGATTGAATAGAAAAGTGAAAAACAATGGATTCCACTCAAATGGTGGACTATTAATTAATTTTTTTTTAGATTCGTTTTTAGTTTTAAAAAATGAGAACCAATCAACTGTTTATTCTTTTGATATTTAATTAATTGCTGCAGCTGCTTGTCTAGTACAGGCAAAGGACTGTCAAATCTTTTTTTAAATCACAACAGCATAATTATGCAGTTATAGGATGACATGAATGGAATGAAATGAAATATAATGAAATACAAAATTGGAACAGAAAAAAGATAAACTGAAAAAAAAAAAAATAAATTGGCTGTCTGTGCAATCATATCAAGATAACTGCCAGTTGAAATTCACAAATAATTTCAATTTAAGGTTGTGTAATGAGTTTTTGTTGTTTTTGAAAATATATAATAAATAATCTATGAGAAATAATTTTTTTTTAATAATTTTTTTTTTTCTTTTTATTTTTAGGTAAGATTTTTCTTTTTTTGGAGTAAATGAAGTTTGAATCAGGGTTTTTTAAGAGGTAAGTTTAAAAATATTTTTTTTATTTTTAAAATGAGATCAACAAAAAGTTTGTGTGCAGACTCTGCAGATGCACAACTTTGAATTCGTTTTTAATAGCTCTTGTTTAATTTCTTTGTCCTAAAAAAGTGTTTTTTTATGAGGTGCCATTGGATGTTGGGGAAAATATCTTGAGTTCATTGCTTTTTATGTTCTTTCTCTTTTGATTTATTAGCTTTATTTAATGCATTTTTTTCAAAGGCTAAAAAAAGTTGAGGCATTTGTGAAAAGAAAAAAAGAAATAAGATTTGGTTCAGTTTATTCAGTGGTATTTTTTTTTCTTTGTTTGCAGTATTCCATTTCTTTTTGCAAGATATCAAACAATTTATATTTGTAAATGCATTTGGCTTGATTTAAAATGGAATCTGTTTGAAAAAAGAGAACTCGAGAAAGTGCAATAATTTACAGAACTCTTAACAGGGTGCTCAGTTCACACAGGTCCATGACTCTTGGAATACCTTGGAATTTATGGTTAAATATACAACCGGTATCAGATCGTCTTAGAACCTCTAACTCTCGTTCTTGATTAATGACAAGGAGCAATAGCGAAAAACAAATGATTTGAAAGGTGCGGTAGCATAGCGTATAAACAAATTTAACAATAAAAAAAGGAGTTGTTAACAACGTGGCAGTCATTTTGGAACAAGTTGCAGATTTTCAATTACATGAGAACTGGGAGCAATTCTTTAAAAAAAAAAGGAGGAAATGTAGTTTCTATTATTTAAGATATTGCCAGAAGCAACAAAATGTTTAATTCCCCTGGATATTTTTTTGTGATTACTTTTTGCATCTTTTAAACCTATCTTTGATCACCAGCTCAGAGAAGTACATCTGGTCTGATGGGAGGGTGTGGTCTAGTAGCCCAGTGAATGATGATGATGATGATGAGAGATAAAAAATTGGAACTTAGGACTTGCATCCAATAGATTCCTTACCCTTACTTGTTTTGGTAATTACAGTTGTAGTGAAACAGTTATAGTCTTTTATTTAAACCATTTGGGAACTTAAGTCAAGTGATTTTTGGCATTGTCAACCATTATGTCAACTATCATGTTTTTAAAAGGAAAAGTTTTTTTGAAGTAAATACTATTCTTACATAGTTGGTTGGAGATTGGAAGTAGACTTGAGATTGTATAATCTTAAGTTCAATCTTTTTACATTATATGGGCGTCTTAAAGTGACTGGGGCCTTGGGGCACAACAAATTGAGAGGCCTAAATTCCTAATTTTATGTTCAGAGGTGTGCAAATAATGTTTTCATGGGAGGTCTTGGTAATGGAAACCTGAAAGAGAGCGGTCTATTGGTGGCTCAGCAGGGGTCAGATTTATAGGATAATTTAGGGTAATTTAAAAAAAAACAGTGTAATAGGGTCTTGTGGTAGTTTTGGTACTAAAAACCATAAAAGTGCGGGTCAAAAGTGACCAAAATGACTAAATTCTACATTTAAATTGGCCAAAACGACTAAAAACTTTCGTTTCTATCTTTTTTCTTCTTATTATTCTTATATGAAAGATTTGAGAGATTCTGGGATTCGCGAACCTTTTAGGAAAATGTTTAGGATTTGTACCACCTCTAGTTTAAATTGACCAAAGCAACTAAAGTTAGTTTAGATTAGGTTAGTTCAGGTTAGGATAGGTTAGGTGAGGTTAGGTGAGGTTTGGTTAGATTTACTGGTGAATAAATGAACCGTCGAATAAACGATACGACCACGTTTAAATTGACCAAACCGATTGAATTCACCATCCAAATTACGGAGAAATCTAGGTTTTGTCAATAGAGCGCCGGTGTTCTATCCGAGCATTTGCGGTAATAAAAATAACTGCTCGATAGTTAAAGCGTAATCCATCTTACAAGACCCTTTTTCTCTTTCGCTATGACTATTTGAAGTATTTTTCTTTTTCTCTTTTGACCACACACGAGCTTGTCTTGCATTATTTGTCAACTGTCAGATGGGTTTATGTAGGATAAAACTTAAATCCAATGTCACTTACTTCAAGAGGAAGCAAGTTACATCTAAACTTGTTGCTATTTTTTATTTAATATTTTTTCATTTTCAATTTAAAGATAAGCACTGCATTGCACTGCACTGCACTGCACTGCACTGCACTGCACTGCACAAAGAGTTTTAATCTGAAGGGAAAGTGTAGGGTGAAGTCAATTACTAAAAGAGGCAATTGAGATTTGGGTATTGCAATAAATCCTTCCATTTTCCATTTTCATCTTGTCTGTGCACATTTAATAAGAAGTTGTGCAAGTGGAATTTGGTCATTTGTGCATTTTCCCCAGGAGACACTGGAGTGATGAATAGGAAATGTCTGCAAATTTTTTTTATTTAATATTTTTTTTTTCTTTCTTTCTATTTTGTTTTCTCTGAGGTTTGTTTCTCCTCTGTTAGGCTTAATAAAAGAAGATTCACAGTCTTGCATGTGCACTTGACAAATTACATGGTAATAAATTGAAGTGAGAAATGTGTGTTTGTCCAGCTTTAATGAAATGTTAGCAGACTTTACTGAAAAGGTGTACAAAGTCAATAAATGATGTTTGCAGGGAGAAATAAAGGGAAAATAAGGAGGAAACACATAGAGAGGGAAAAAATGTTGGTTACTGCAAATGTGTGGGAAATATGGGGTTGGTTTGGGGTTGGGGGACTCTTGTTTATAACTGGTTAAGTGTGTGGAAACTTTGCACTCAACTTGGCCATGTTTTTACTTGTGGTCTTTTGATTGGATTTTTTTTCAGAGCAGTTTTTTGTCAATATTTTTTTTCTTGTCTTTTGTAGTGGGGGTTTTAATGCTGGGAAATGCTCAAGTGTTTTTTTTTGGGTTTTTTTTTTTTGGTGGGGTTTAAGTTTGTTATTGTAAATTTGATCTTTAATTAAGCATGAAGTTAATTAAAACTCACAACAAGATTTTAATTTTAATTTTAATTTTTTATTTGAAGCAAATTTTTATATTAGACTAATAAATTTGTGGTTACATTAATGAATAAGTAATGTAAGTTTTGTTTTTATTTATGGAAAGTTGCCTCTAAGGTTTTGGGAAGTTTTTAATGAATTGATTTTTGTTTGGGATTTTAATTAGTGGGATTTTAGAAGTTTTGCTGTTTGATGAAAGGAATGCTTTGCGGAACCGTGGTCTAATTCCATTCTCTAAATTCCTAGTTCATTTAATTTTTTTGTGTTGTTTTTATGTTTTTTTTCTAATTTTGGTTTTTGTGGATAATTTTTTTATTGTTTGTTGTGGTGTTGAAACAAAATACATGAATTTTTAGAAACAAAATCCTATTACATTGCATGTCTGTGTCATATCATGTACGTATTATGTGGATATGTATTAATACTGGTATTATTTTTTTGTAACCATAAAACCACAAAACCATAATACACAGTTTGCGCTATGTACTTTTCTCTTAAAATTATAGTCAATTTTACGTTATAAATATTGTAACGAAAAAATATAAAAGATTAGTTTGAGCGTGCGCTTTGACGTTACAGTTATAAAAGTCGACTTACCTTACAATTTTAATAATTTTTGGTGCATATTGTATGCGCATAAAACAAATTTTTTTGTATAAATATCTGCGGTCTACTCATTAGTTTTAGAGAAAAAAGATAAAAACGCTTTGGCAGACCAATGCTGCCTAATTCTTGGAGTGGACCAACCTAATCACTTAATCGGGGCTATCCAGGTATCATGCACTTAAAGAAAAACGCTAACTTCACTTTTGCATGCTGGAGAATGAAACTTATTCGTGTCAGGCTACTTGTGTTAGTGGACCATTTGCACAGTCATGCGACAGACCATACGACATCATAGAAAAAGATAAAATAGCAAAGTCATCGGCAAAAATACCACTCAAGGGATAAATTATCTCTAACTACAGCCTTTGCTTGGTATATTATTGCTTAAATCAATTTTTTCATGAAAAACATTATTTGTTCATTTTCATGGTGATTTTTGTTTTGAAATAAAATTTTCGATTACATTAATTTTAAAATTCAAATCTTCTGGCATATGGAATAGTGTTCAACTTTCCTTAAACAAAAATTGCTTTTTGTTTAGCAGCCATTTTAAAATGAAAAATTTCTCCAATATGTATTGTTTTACTTTTGTTCAAGAGCTTGTGGGTATTAAAGTGTTTCTAAAATTTATTCGTTATAACGAATAATTCGTAATATCAAAATTTGTTACATCGCAGTTTTTTAACGTGGTGTTCAATGGCCAATCAACCAACTTATTTAAAAAAATGTCTTATAACAAAAATTTGTTATATCGCAGTTCTTTATAACAAGCTTCAACTGTAAACGCCTTTATAAATAATATCGATGAAAAGAGAGAAACAGTCGGAACTGAAAAGAAATGAGAATCCAACCCTAGGTTTCCTGATTACTGCTCAGGTACAATTGTCCACTATATTTATCATCAAGGACTCCACTGTCAAACCGACATATTGACAACAATAAATAATTTGTTTTTCCATTCACTGAAATTAAACTCAATAACTACATAAAAAAAAATTTTTAAATTTATTACAATTGTCCTTGAAGATTTTCATATTTTTACAAACCATATCTGAGAAATTAAGCATTGTACATAAATATACTTAATTACAGCCTAACACAAACTAATTAACCTTAATTTCAAAGTGCTCACCCATTAGGCCTTAAACACACTGCAAGCCCAGAAATTTCTTATAGTTATTTACATAACATTTATTTACTTTCACTCTAAAAAGTTTTTTAATTAAAATCTTTCATCAAAAAGAAGCCATGTTATTAAAAACATTAAAGTCAAAATTTTCAGTGAAGACAAAATTTGTCTTTTTATTTAATTTTTTTTAAATTTGTGAGAAAACTCTATCTTTCTTCTGCAGTTTCATCTGTCTTTACAACATGGGGTGTCTTAGGCTGGCAGTGTACATTGGAGCAGGGGAAAAAAATCATTTTATCTTCTTTTATCTCGCATTTTTCTCAACTTTCTATAAAGGTTATCGCTTTTGAGACAGTTCTTTTCACTGCTGCTTGATGGGACTTGAAAAATTCAGATTTTATCGATTTTAAGTTAACTAGGTTGAAAAGAAATTTCATCAAAAAATGGGAATTTATATATATATTTTTATTTTTTTTGATGGATTCATAGAAAATTTTTTTATTTTATTTATTTATTTTTGTTTCCATTTAAAGATAAAGCCTCAGAGTTGATGGGAGAGAATAGCAAAAATGTTTGTGTTTTTTGAATCCATTGTTGAGTTTGGATTTTTTTTATTTTTGTGAAAATAACTGATGAATAGCAAATTCCCTTGACAGAAAATTGTGGTTGACATGAGAGTTATAAAATACCATTTGAGATCCAAAACATGATGATAATTTAATAAAATCTCAGTATAATTTAATAACTTTTAGAATAGGGTTGAAATGCAGAAAGAATTTCAAGAAAAAAAATTGTTTACATTTTTTCCTCTTTCAAAATTTAAACTGCAATGTCAAAAATTCTATTTTTCTGACTAAAGCTAAACTTATATCAGAACAAATTTTTTTTTTGCTAACATCTGATGCAAAATATTAACTGTATTAAATGTTTTTTAAAGTAAAAAATGATAACAAAATTAAATTTTGGAGTATCATGTTATGTTATAATGTGTTTTGGATATATATTAGTGTAATATCAAGTTTTACAAAAATAGTTTGTATTCTTGTGCGCGCGCTCACGTGAATATGACATTGTTCGCGCACTTGCTGCTTTATGTTTATGAAATACAGTTGTGTTTTTACGCACACATCGTCTGATTTATTTCACCACGTCCAAAAACAACATATCATCTATGAGATAAATTAGGTTAATAATAATAATTGACACATTTATTTTGATTTCCAAAGATTAAAGTGAAGATTAACGCAGAAAGTGATTTAAACACTGCGTACATGCGCATGTATAGCAGTTGAATTCATTCATTTGTGTCACATTGTATTAAGCTGCATGTACGCTTTTTTTTATACAGTCTTTTTATGCCTTTTTTCCTTGCAATTTTATTACATTGTGACTGCAATTTTGGAGGATGTTTGGCAGAGAAAGTTGCATTTGGCCTAATCCTATTGCACTTGAGAGGAAGGAGGTAATCCCAAAATGATCATCTTTTTCCTACTAGCAACAACAACACTTGCATTGCGACTCCACTGTTTCTTGTTGCCATGACAACTTTGGTTTCCTTTAGATTTTTCTCTTTTCTATCTCTCCTGATACCTGCTCGCGTCTTCCTGCTGTGACTTAAATCCAGAGAGAAATCTTGGGATTGATGATTCCTTTTTTTGACTTTCATTTTTTCCCTCTGCCGCTGCCGCTGCCGGGGAGAAGAAATTCTCCACCTGCTGCTATTGCTGATAAAACCTGTTTTGAGAATTGCAGCTAAGAGTATTTTCCAGATAAGTTACACGAAGGTGACAACTGATTGAAATTGATTGGGGTTTATCAGGAGGGACAGTGGGCTGGGTCGAGTGACAAATTAAATTTTGCTTTATCTGGTTTCGCTATTCAGTCTAGTGCTTTTTATTGTTTTACACTTAATCCCTCGGATCATTAAGAATGAAAGGCAGATGTCCTGGATGCCGGTCAGGTGCATTAGCAATTAAATTAAATTTTATTTACTGGGGAAGATCGAACGATGGTCAAAAATGTTTTGGGTTGTTAATCACATTTTTGTGTGGTTTGTAATATTAAAGGTTTGGCTTTACGTTTTTTAACTTCAAATAACTTAAAACCTAGAAGATGTTCATGGATTACATTAATGCCTTGAAATATGTTCACTTGAACATAAAAATAAATGATGTATAACATGAGATGATTAACGAAGTATGTTAATTTGATTAGAGCAATTTTTACATTATATTTAGTGTAACGAAAAAGTTTAAAAATTTTGTTATATTACACAGTTTGCGCCATGTACTTATCTCTTAAAATTATAGTCAATTTTACGTTATAAATATTAAAACGTAAAAATATAAAAGTTCAGTTTGCGCTTGGAGCTTTCACGTTACAGATATAAAAGTCGACTTACCTTACAAAGTCACGAGATTTCCGAAACTAGGAACTGTTTCTTATACTAAATATAGATACAATTTATGTTTTAACTAATTCAAAACAATGCCGCAACTTTATTATTGCGAATTGAAATGATTTCTAAAGGAAAACAATGAGATAAACATTGACGCGTGCTCCTCTGGCGAATGAAGTGGAGAATTTAAAATGGCGGCGAACGAGGTCATTGCAAATTGCAATTTTTGGTCAGTGACGTCACAGTGATGTAAATAGTGGAAAATTACCGGATTGGCTACGCTATTTCTAGTTATAGCGTAAGCTTCGTTAGACTAATGCCTAGTTCACACTTGAACAACTTATGTAGAAGCTAGGTTTTTAGAAAGTCTTATTTTTACAAGTTTGTTTTGGTCTGTTCACACTTATGGATTAGACTTGTAAAAATCGGTGATGTTTTTAACTATTGCCGCCAGAGTGTGGTACTTTTGGCATTTTTCCTGATGGTGCCGAAAACCTTATAAAAACGTACTTTTTCAGCTTCAGATTAAATAACAAAATGTACATTTTTGTAGAGAATTAAATTCTGAACAAAACAGGCCTGGTTTCAAAATTAATCGAATCTTTTTTGACACCGAACTAAATGGATTTAGAGTTGATCCATGCAATCTGGCATCCATTTTTCTTCAAGTCATCCATCGGTGGCGCTAGTTCAAAATTTGTCACATGACTAGTTAGGGGCGTGACTTAGACTTGTGACTCAGAGTTATAGAAGTCACTTCTACAGCTTGAAGTTTTAGAAGTGTAGCCATTTTGTTCTGAGTTGTAGAAAACTAGAGCAAGTGTGAACGCAAGAGTTTCTAAAAGTTGGGTACTTACGTACATAAGTTGTTCAAGTGTAAACGGGACATTAGCTTTAACGGAGGTTTTTATAAGGGAAAAGTATTTGTCGTAAATTGTGTAGTGGCTCAAAGTTTACTTTGACTGAGGTGTATTCTTCAAGGTATAGTGGTGATGTCAAGACTTTTCTGACCGATGTTGGTCAATATTTTTACCATCTGCTGTTGGTTATTGGAAAGATTTTGGACATCAATATTGGTTTTGAGAGAATCTGGTGATGAAAAGTCTGCTTTGAAATTTGTCACTTTGATATTTTTAAAGAGAAAGTGTTGATTATAATTTTAACCAAAAGTGCAATTCTGTAATTGCTGTTTTAAAGTTCATGCGGCTTCCTTGAACTTGTTGCTTAGTCTGAATCAATTCAAACACTTCGTCGCTTCTTGGGGATTTTAAGATATGTTTGTTTGTTTTGTTATAAATTATTCATATTCTTAAATTGAAACATTTGGCGAAGCACTTATGAATTTTTCATCACTGTAAATCCCTTAATGGGAGGGTGAAATAACTGGAAAATTGGAAATTTTATTCCCATTAGCAAAAAGGAAGCTTTTCTAGGCCAATTTCAAACTTTTTAGTTGTGAACTATCGCGCTTGATTTTGTAATATTAAAGAGAAGCTGCATCGTTGAAGATCTGTTTTTTTATATTTTTGATTCTAACATTATAAAATTTTATAACAATGCTTTTTGCCATTTTAAGGGATGCTGTTTAATTTGTCATTGTTGTTTATAGCTGTCAACAACAGAGTTGTCCTTATGCCATAAAACTCTATTTTTATAGTGTGGTGTGGTATTGACAAGAAGGTAGGGTGAGGGTACACGAATATTGAAGTTATTATTTTTTTATATTTAAATATAGAACAATATTATTGAACTCCAATAGAAAAAAAGATAGCTACCGTTTTTCTTTGAATACGCAACAAACATAGCATTTGTTCTACGTTAATAAGAATGTTAAAATGATTCTCAAACACTCACTGAGGATGGCCAGCAATGGTCGAAAACGTTTTGGGTATAAAACCATTTTTGCGTATTCTTTAATATGTCAACAAAAGATGTTTGGAATGTTAAATACGACAAGTATACCAAATTTCAAAAATAAAAATTCAAAAATTTATCAAAAATAGCATCGAATTGTAGTTGGTCTTGAATTATAGCCATGGCTATTATTCTGTAGTGAAAAGAATTTCTTATTATTGGTATTGTTGTAATTGTAACATGGAATTGTGGGTAGCGCCATGTTTTGGGGACGCAAATTGCGACAAAATGTCTATTTTTGGAGTTGATTTTCAGTTTAAGTCTCAATTTTGTCTAGATCAGTTGTTTTCAGTGTTTCAACTGGTTCAAATTTAACTAGGATAAATCTTCAGCTGATGCGCAAGTGCACTTTTTCTCATGTGTTGCTAGTGAAGTTGTCACTGGCAATGCATTTCCAAGTTTACTGCCTTCTATAGGAAAAAAGGCGGAATCCACCAGCGCAGGCAAGCGTGTTGTCGCCAATTTCAAAATTCATGTTAGAGCCATTCGTCGTGAACCACGGGTCAGTTTCCGTGAATTCTTTAGTCGCAATATTGCGAATTGATAGGAATTTGATGGGAAAGCAAAGCCAAGTCAGCTGATTCGACGTGTCGTCGCCATTTGGTTCGACTTACCTAAGTTTGGAGTAATCGAACGTGATCGGCGCTTTCACCAAGTAGATGGAAGCGCATCTTTATTTCTGTTTTAACTTTGATTTTTCATGGTATTTCATTTTTATTGAATTAAGCATATGTGTAAATGGGGTGCTGTATATAGAGCTAATCTACGTAGCGCTAACAGTATTTAGCGCTAATTTACGAAAGGCTAATGCTATTTTGGTTACCAAAGTAGGGCTAATTTACAAAGAGCTAAAAAAAAATTAGCGTTTTATCTGGTTGTGACAGACGAAAGGCTAACCTAACCTAACCTAACCTAACCTAACCTAACCTAACCTAACTTAACCTAACCTAACCTGACTTAACCTAACCAGACCTAACCTAACCTGCTCGACTGGCTTTGCACGGCCCCAACCCCTGAACATGTTAGCTTTACGTAAGGCTAACGTATTTTGTCTGGTCAAAGCAGACGAAACGCTAATAAAACTGTTTCTTTTAGCCCTTTGTAATTTAGCCTTACATCCGATATCAATATACCATAGCCTTTTATAGGTTAGCGCTACATACCATTAGCGCTATGTTGCTAAGCTCTATATACACATTCCCTGTGTAAATATAAGGGGTTACACCTTCCGTTAATCCCTTATCTCTCCTCTTTTACATTCCAACCAAAGAGGAGAAGGAGAAATGTAGAGATTAAAAGTCACGTGACTTAAGTTCAGCAATCAGGGAAGAGTATGCAAATCTCTTTTCGATTACTTGACCAGCCATATGTACGCACGATAATGATTGTGTATTTTTGCCTTTGTTAATAAATGAAAACTTGTTGATATTAATGTAAAGCAGTACACATTTATCTGGTGCCACAATACATTCAAGGGTGGCTATTGATTGAAAAAATGCACAGAATTGGTTTAGGCCTACTGTATTTTTGTTATTAAGAACCACGGCTTTTATTTCAAATCTACAACGTCAAACGCAAACGTTGTTATGTCTTTTGGAGTTGAAATGCCTGAAACAGTTTGAAGTTTTGAAATAAGCCGGTTCAAAAAGAATGTTTCAGGGTATGAATGGATTTCTGATTCCAACTAGATCCTTTGGGTAAAGAAATTTTTATTTCTTTTATTCTCTTTTTAAATTTTTGTTGAATTATTTGTGAAACCGAGCGTAGAATTTTCTTGTCGTCTCCCTTTTGCTTTTTCCTTTTCAGCTTTGTTAAACTCGATTCCTTCCTGTCTGACTGTTGCTGTTTCCTGTGCCAATTGGCCTTGTGTGTAGGCAAACAAAAGCCAGCACTGACAAAACTTAGTTTGGATCATGTTTTTGTTATATTGTCCACAAGGTTGCCAAACTTTGGTGGATCAGTGACGCTAAGGCGTAGAAAACTTTTTTCTTCTGAATTTTTAAAATTGGATATGTCCAAACCAATAGATTTTTGCATTAAAGTGCATTCAAATTGGTTAAGCAAATACCGTATTTCTTTGATTTAAAGTCGCCCTCGATTACAAGTTGCGGCAAAATATCAACACTTGGAACACAAGTTGCGGTTAATATTCGAAGGCGATTTGTATTTGTATTTTGCAGTTGAACTTGTAGGTTTTCTGCCTAAAAGTGGACTTTCTAATGTTAGAGGACGTAATTAGGACATAACAGGTTGCAATAACGTAACTTTTCTCTTTCCGATGTTTTTTTATTTACCGAAATCACCAATATTCATTGCTTAATTTAAACTGCTTAAGTTGATTTCACCGCTCTTAAATATCGTCGATTGTAGAAATTGGCTGTTGTCAGATGCAGTGAATCGGTGATTTGCTTTGATTGCATTTGAGTGAGTGAAAAATGGCGGTGGCACTCAATCTACCGTGTGCAATGCGCATGCATCGCCAAATCGTATTCACATAAAAGAATAAAAAATAAAATAAAAAAACAATAAAAAGTAAATTCTTTTTTCTTTTAAATAATTCATTAAGTTTTTTTGTGTTTTTGCTCCAGATTCCAGATGTCAGCCATTTTTTTTTTATCTCATCTTGGTGAGCAATAACTCGTCTCAGCCAATCACAAAGAAAAAAGAAATATGACTTGTCGTGACATTTAGATGTTATCTACTTGACATTAGACAGAAACGATATACAACTAGCTAAATGAATTCTCTAGGCCAACCGAAATTGCCTTTTTTTATTATAAAAAAAAAAATAATAAAAAAAATGGGTAATTGGACTGTATTTTTGAATGGGAGTCTGGCCCAAACAAACTCAACGTGGAAAATCTCATCCATTTGCTCAAAAATGTATAAAATGCAAAACAATTTTTAAATTCCTCAATTTTTTATTATTTATTTATGGAATTGCAAATCAATTTGTAAAAATTCTTATATTTTCCGGTCCCCGATCCAATTTCCATTCTTTTGCACACAATCCCCCATTTTCTAAGTGCATGGAAGGAGAAATTTCAAGGCATGGAGGGAGAGGAAGAAAGAAAAAAAAAAGTCAGAAAGGTCAAGTGAAGTTTGTACAGTCACCCAAGTGGAGTACAGCATTGAGATGGAAAATTCCAAATACACACGAGGGAGCATGTGCAATCAAGTGTTTAGCCTGAAATAGCCTCAACCTTCCTGCTTGTTTATATGATGTAAATGCTGGGATGTGGATCAAGATCAATAAATGGAAGTTTTAGTTTTTTTTTCTTTCCTCTTCTTTTTTGTTTATAGGACAGTTGGGGACTTGGTAGATGGAGGTTTATAGTTTTATGGTGGAGCAGAAGCTCAGGAAGCGTGATAAGATCAAAATCTGGTTTCAGTCAAGTCGAATTACACACTTGGCAACTACCACTCAAATGTGCTGTTGTTTGGAAATTGATCACGTGCTGTCTTCATTTTAATGGAGGGGAAAAGTGTTAGTTTTTTTTTTTTTTTTTTTTTTTTTTTTTTTAAATAATAATAAAAGGACTAAAATAAACATTTAAAGCTAGCCAAAAATGGGGGATTGTATCAGGGAGATTTGCTATGGTGCTAAGTTACAGTTGTTTAATCTTGTCGTTGTGTGATATGGTGTGCACTGTGCACTGTGCATGCATAATCACAATGTCAGCACATAGCGCTGTGCAGCGGACTGTACCGGCTCACTTTCATCACTGGTGCTGAGCATTTCTGGTCTCTCCAGGCTTATGAATGTGACCACAATCCCGAACAATTAGCTCCATTCGGGTGTAATGCGACGCGAGTGAAATGGACCTTTTCTAACTCCCTGGGCGATAAAACGAGACGCATAAAAATACTAATAAAATCTCATTTTAATCACGTGTACTGCAAACTTAAACGAAAATTATGAGGTTAGGTTGAATGCGGTACGGAAGTGACGCTTTTTACGTCATAATTTAACAAAGTCAGCTTTGGAAAGTGACTTTCTTAGTATCGCAGTTAGGGATAATATTGTCGCAGGTGGGCAAGGCTGTTGCCAATTGTCACAATTAGCAAATGGGCCATGAGACTGTGACGAATTTAAGTTTGGCGTGTAGATGGTTGAATAGCAGAGATGGGAATCATGTATTTAGTTAGTTAATCGATCTTAAGGTTGCAACTTTCAACAATTTTGCTTCTTGTTCGCCAGGCCTGTGGATACATTGGAAAATAGGTTGCCCAGCTCTGCAGTGTAGCACACACTTTTTATTCCCTAAAGCACTTTTGGTCATCTTCAGTGGGTACCGAATCAATACAGTTGCAGTGGATTGATATACAGGGTGTTTACTTTAAAGTAGTTTAAAAGTTACAAGATAGTTCTTGTGGTTCAAAGGTCAAAGTCGATTTTCATTTTGCCATTGAAATCACCCTTGAACACTCAGTATTTAACTGTTTTAACAGATTAATGAATTAATGGCTTATTCTTCAGCAATTTGCTGTGGAAATTTTTTAAATAAACATCATATAGTAGGACCACACAAGAATCGTAAGTTTTTTTCCTCGTATTTTTTTAAATGTAATTAACATTCAAACAACAGTTTAAAGAAAAATTAAATTTTTCTTATTGGATCTTTGACCTTATGTTGTCATTAAATAGTAATCTAAGAAGAAAAAGCAAGCTATGACTGCTGTCAGGATTAACCAGGAATTACTGTCAATTTCAGTTTTTGACGTTGAATTAATTCCATTCTACGTCTTTGTTTTTACTGGGCAATAGAAACAAGAACAATTGCGTGTGATGTCACACTTTCACGATAATCGCAATGCAGTCAGACGACAAAAGTGATAAAAGTGACAGTTGAAGTAGGTCTACGTTGCCGCACATTAGTTGATACTATGCTTTTTTGGTAATTTTTATACTGAGCATAAAAGACGAATAGAATTGCCGGATGGAATTTTTGTTTGTATAATTAATGCTGAGTATTAAGAGTGTAGCACGATTTAATATTTGTAGCGAACAGTCGTTCTAATAATGGATTCAGAATGGTTGACATGGAATCGGCAACATTTACCTCTTGTTGTTTGTTTTGACAAGGACACCTATTGGTCTTTGCAGTCAATTCCAGCTCAAGTCTTTTTCTCATTGGGGAATCCTGTGCAATTGGAGCTCGTTTGATGTGCTAGGATGCATTGCCAGTAAACAAAATAGGAAAATGTCAATTTGGGAGTCTCCGAAGAGGCCACGAAAGAGATCTGATCGAAGATATTGGACTTGGAAGAGACACAATAAAGAGATTTGTAAACAGAAAACTTTTATCTTTGCAATATGTTGCAAACTGTTTGGTGTGTGGTATTGAGATAAACAGAAGAAGCAGTATTGGAAAAGGATATGTTTGCATGGCAAAGTCAGTGATTTGTAGTGGAAAATCAGTTGCAGCTTTTTCTTAAGTGGAATTTGGAGTTGCTCAGACCCATAGTTAGAGCATTTGTGAATGCTTACAGTTGAGATGTAGTGCATCCAATTTGGAAGCGCAGTATCCAAGAGGCTTGTGCAAGGAGACATTTACCCTTTGCAACAGATGTCCTTCTTCTCCATCCAGTCAGCAGCTGCACAAGATGTCCCCCTTTTTTTTATGGCAGTCTAAACACGTTTGAGCTAGCACAAGGGAGGCGAAATTAATACCATATGCTCCTAATTTAGTGTGCAATGTATTGCTTTTACCTCTGTGTGTATTGTATGGGCGTTTCAATTTGTTTTGCAATTTTTAAAATAAAATTTGGAATCAGGATAAAAATCTTGTTAATATATTCGATAACATTGTAAAAAAGCCAAACATAAAAATAAATACGGTATTTCAGTGGTCTATAAACTACGGAATCTTAGGTTCAAAATTTGTTGCTTTTGTTTTATATTACTTTAGTATTTTGTTAGTTTATGACACTGGAGGCGCTACGAACGTTATACTCTACCGTGATTGGATAATTTGTTAATTCTTTACTACCTGTAAAATAGTTAACTGTAATAAATCACTTGAATGTAAGAATTTAGTTCGACTGCATCCTTCGTGTCCTGCTGCAAAGAACTCCAACAAGCTACGTATTTGTACGTTCTAGACACTCGATTAAGAGTTGTAGCTCGAACTCTGAGGAGTAACGAGCCGGGAGTCAAATCCAGATTTCCCGTTTGCCGGACGGGTGCTCTACCACTTAAGCTTCCCGGTAATCTAACGGAATTGGGCACTGTATCGTATTATATTTTTCCACTGTACCAGACTTATCTTCAAACGAACATACGTTTCATCAAACTCTCCACTTGAACCATGAGGGATGTTAATAATAATAATAACTTCTTCTTTACAGCGGGCTTTTAATCGAAGAAATACAGTAAGTGTGCTCAAGTGTTCGGAGTAGCGACTTCCCCTTTTCTTTCCTAAATGAATGCACTAATTTGACATTCAAATGAACATTGGTAACTTTGGATAATTTCCCAAATGGCCACCGATCTAGCTTCATGCGCAATGCACAAGTTACTTCCAAACGGGAAGTAGACAGATCCCCAGAAAACACGAATAAAGGCCCAAAAACCTAAAAGGCTGTCTCTGTCGTTCTTAATCAATATCGAAGTAACTCTTCCCAAGGCTGCCATGATATCACACTCTACTCAGAGACTAGGTGCCTTGATGAAATTTTTGTCACTTTTTTTTAAGTGGCATTTGAGGGTAAGTTACTTATCTTTCCAGGATTGAATGGATCTCATGTTGAGGTCAGTTGGTGGTCATTCTTCATTTTGGTTTTGCTTAGGTGGGTTTGATAATTGGGTTCATTAACTGGCAAGACCTTAAAACCCTTCTAAATTCTTTGAGCATCTTAAATTGCAAGTCTAATTAGCAAAACCATGACCTCTTCATTGTTTATCTATGTGTGTGTTGCAGTTTAATTCCATTGGATATCACCTGATTGCCGGAAGCCAACCAGATACATCGCAATTATATTTCAATGTATTACAATGTATTTTTAAATTCATTTATGTTTGACAATACACTTGAGAATGCTGTTTTGTGTTTTAATTTAGGTTTAATCCTGTCATTTAGACCATTTACGGTAATTGATTAAGCAAAAATGAACTTCTTTTTTTAAGTGGGTCTCAATCAGTTGGAAATCAAGGAGAACAGCTGGCAATGTTTTGAAGCAGAAAGAAGTGTCAGCCATTATTGCGAAGCGAGTAATAAATTGACGCTGATCGGTTCTCGGTTTGATGTAAACACGAGAGCTGTCAAGACACTCATCCGTTATTTTCATATTTTATGAGCACTTCTCATTTTTTAATCAAATTTGGAAAAGACAGTTCGGAAAAAAAGAAATAGTAAAAAAGAGAATTTAAATAATTTTAACGGATTTAAAGTGCAAATTATACAAAACACTGTTCGCATAAGGAAGGGGCAGGCATACTTTTACAATCGATCAAATAATATTGAAATTTAAGAAATTGAAAACAGCCTTAGTGGAAATATGAATAATGAAACAGCTGATTTCAAAAGTGAGACGACATCTATACTCGGTGTCTGTAGAGATGGTTGTAAAATTCAATATACAATCGGTATTCAGTTATTTGAATGTTTGGTATTCGCTAAATTTTTTCGTAGTTGCTAGTTGATGATCTTAATATTCGCAAATATTTAATATTTGGTATTTGGTGATTTTAATTTTCGGTATTTGATGATTTTAATTTTCGGTATTTGATAATTTTAATATTCGGCAAATATTCGGTATTTGGTGATTTTAATATTTGGTAAATATTTGGTATTCGGTGATTTTAATATTCGGTAAATATTTGGTATTCGGTGATTTTAATATTCGGTGAATATTTGGTATTCGGTGATTTTAATATTCGGTAAATATTTGGTATTCGGTGATTTTAATATTCGGTGATTTCAATATTCGGTGATTTTAGTATTCGATAAATATTTGTCGTATTTGGTAATTTTAATATTCGGTAAATATTTGGTATTCGGTGATTTTAATATTCGGTGATTTCAATATTTGATAAATATTCGTCGTATTTGATAATTTTAATATTTGGTAAATATTCGACGTATTTGTTATTCGATGCATTTTTGGTTTGAGTATCACCGAGGGAAGTGAAACTCGCATTGTGAATACCCCGAATGTCAAAAAGCGAGCTTTCTAACTGGCTGCTTTAGTCATTTATTTTATAGCTTATCACGGTTATTACACGCCATAAGAAGAAATAACCACTGGTAATATCTCGTAGGTTTTCCTTTCTTCTTTTCAGGTTATTGTTGGCAAGTCAATTTCTTGGAATGTTACATATGGATGGGGAAGAAAAAAATTTCTATCAGCTTTTTATTTTCACTTGAAAAAAGAAGGGATTTGCAACACATTGCAAGATGGGGCTGAGATATGTATACAACAAACTCAGCTGTACTCTTTTTTCTTCTTCTTTCTTTCTTTCTTTCTTTCTTTCTTTTTTTCTTTTTTTCTTTTCTCTCCTCTACACGCCTTATGGGTGACCTCTTGCAACTCTAGAGGGCCTGTTCTACCATTGCCCTTGATCCTTTTTATGTGCCCAAGTTATCCATGGAAAGACTCAAATGGATAGCATCATCTAGGTAGAGGTTAGGGCATGGTACAAGTGAAAGTACATTCTCTTTGACATCGGCTTAAATGTGTTTGTATAAGTTACACGAAGAGGTTTCACTAATGGAGTCTTATTTCGTGATTGTGTAGTTTTGACGATTTTGCACTTTTGGATTTATCGCGCCACCGGTTCACCAATCGCTTTCATAATTGCAAAAACACAAAAGAGGAAAAATGCAAAATCGCAAAATTGAGCTTCTGCGATATTGGCAAACGATTCTGAAGCTCATCAAACTCAAAACAAAATGGAGGATGCCTATCGCTATCGAAAAGTATTTGCAGATATTATCAACTACAGCAATAAATATTATTACTGTAAATGCTCTCATTGAACGCGGGTGTTCTAACTGCAAAATCAAGATTATTCTCGCATAATAATAACGTGCGGGGGAGGGAAACTCCAATTTGCCTGTAGTGCGCCCGCGTACATCCAGAGGATTTACGGTAATACAAAATCCCCAAATTACAAAACCGTTCATTTAATGTGCTCTATAATTTTGGAATTACGCGGTGTGCTGCTTTTTTTTGGTTTTAATTTATTAGTCACGGTCCATTTTTGAAAGTAAGTGTGATTTAAGGGTGAGATTGAGACTGATGGGTTCCTTTTTTTAGACCTACTTTTAGCAATTTATTTTTCCCATTTGCCAGAAAAGATTTAAAAAAAAAAAAAAAAAAAAAGAAAAAAATGGAGGACAAAAAATATTGGTTGGAATTTTGTCTTTAGAAAACAAGAGTGAGGTTGAGGTCATGATTTACAATGTTTTTGTCAGTTTACATTTTTCTCTCTTCTGACTTGTTAAGTGCTGCTGGGATTTCATATTTATTATTCCGAGGGACCACCCATTTCACATGTGCAGCACATCTTGAATGTTTTTTTTTGTGTTTACACAATTGAAATTTGGAAACATTTTATGAATTAAAACATACGAGGATTTAGTTTTAGTCATGGCTCATTATTCACGTTGAGTAAATGTAAATTTAGTGCTTGTAAGCTAGTAGGTATTGTGTCCACGGTTATGGGTGCTTAGCAGGCGGAACCATGGAACAACAATGATAAGTGGCATTCAGAGCGTGTCGCTTACTATGCTCTGCGCGTGTTGATCATGTTGCATGTTCATTCCATGAGGTTTCTTTGAGCCGTAAAAAGAGAATAAAGTTCACTTGTCAACATGAATCCTCTCGTTTCGGACCAATCGAGCCTTGGAAAATAGAAACAGTTTCTCGTTTATCACGATAAACACGAGTCACCTACAACGAGCCGGGTTTTACGGACGAATTTCAACATTCGTTAGTCGGGATTGATATTGATGCGGTGAGATTTCGAATCAATAACCAGTACCAGACATGTTTTAAATTTTTTTCAACATTCCAAATAAATGTTGTTAACTAAAGGCTTTGTCTAATACTCAGGACGAGGACGGAAGAAGACCGCAAGGGTGCGATCTCCTCAATTGTTATAAATTTTTAAAAATAAAGTATTGTGGAGATGGCACTCTCGCGGTTTCTTCGTCAGTAGATCGGTGGTGCAGTAAGGACAAGGACGGAATGAATTTGTATGCGAGTCGTCATCGTGGGCCCTCTGTAGGGTTGGCAGCAGGGCTGAATCGACTTGTTATGCACAGGTGGAGCAAATTGAAGCGGTGCCCTTAGAACCTAAAAAAAGTGTAAAAAATGCTGTAATTATAACGAAAAAGTGCCTACCGCAAACTGTGTATCAACCAAATATTGGTTATTTGAACAACCAGTTAATCGAACAGCAGTGATTGTATTCTAGACTGGAAGCAAAGAAAACCTTATGATGTAATGAAATACTCATAAATTAGGAAATTATTTTCTGTTTTAACCAAGAAAGTTGGAACAACCAATCAACAGGAGGGATCAGTGTCTGTGACATCACACTAACTTCATGTTGATCGAGCATTCTCATTGGCTGTTCACTTATGAATGGTCCCTTGTTTCTCGCTCTTTTGTTTCGCAGACACAATGATGTTCTTTAAGGTGCGCCATTGCAGAAAAAGTCGATTTTCTGTAAATCAATTATGAGAAATATATTCCATTAGCTTTTTGTATAAATAATATTAATGGATTCAGGTAGTCGTGTATTAATTAGCAGCTCTAAAATGGCATTGAGCGCATTTTGAAGAGGAACATTCAACGTGGGATTTGCTGCGTGAGACATCCCCATTGCAGGTTCTTGGAGACGAGGCGTAATTAATTTAAGGAAAGCAGGCAAATTGACAGTGCAATTTTATACTTCCCTTTAGTGACATAAACAGTCTTGTTACACGAGGACTTTGAAGTATTCATCGAGTTTTATTAAAAGGGACGTGTCGCCAGTCGAATGTGCACTCGTCTCTAATTATGAGAGATGCTGAGAACCTGTCAACAACTACGGCAGTTAAGAATACAATTTCTTTTAATTAACAGTTGACATTTAGGTATGAGAAAAGCAAGATGGGATATCGCGAGAACTCGACAATCTTTTGATTATTTTCGCAGTGCAGCGAATTAATTGGCAGAAAAGTCATTTGGAACGCGCGATTGTTTTGCGGAATTAAAATTATCAACTGACACTTAAATACAAGGAATTGTTCGGAGTGTGGAATAATGGAGATTTCCAAAGTCGACAGCCCGGGGCCACTGTTTTGGAAAATTGAAGTTATGCCAATAAAATATCTAATTTGCAAAATCAATTATTTTTTTTTTGCCGATTATTGCAGATACAATAGAACGTCGATTATTGGAACTAATTGGGAGACATGGGTGTTTAGAAAACCGATTTGTTTGCATAATTGGACATTATAAGTTTGCAAACGGCCGAACCAGCTGGGTGTGCCCAAAACCCGTTGTCACGCAAGTTAGGTCTTCATTTGTAAGATAGGTTTGGAATTATTAGAGGCATTTTTGGAAAATTAAGCTTAATTTAATGATGAAACAAATGTGGAGCATCATGCATGCGTGCTGCCATCTTGGGTAGCTGGGTAGATGTGAGCAAGTGACGAGTTATGATGTTTTGGTCATGTCACGAACTACGGAAGCCCATAGTTGACACCTGGTTACAAACAAGTAGTGACTATGGCACTTCAAAACGGCCATATCACATTACTATGATAAATCAAGCGTATTCCTACGTATCCTAGCTGGTCTCTCAATCAGCAGACATCATTAGTGCAATTTAGCTTAATTACCGTATTTTCGTAATTAAGAGTCGCAATTAAGAGTTGTAATTTAACGAACGTTTGTTTTACACATTAAAAAATAAAAAATTTATTGTACAATAATGTTGAATTTATTTATTTATTTATTTATTTTTATTTTTATTTTGGATCGGCACTGCGCGTTAACGATTTAGCTGCGTGATTACGTAAATACGGCGTTATTACGCGCGAAGCCTGTGCAGACGTTGTTTTCTAAAAAGTTGATGTTTTCCTTGTAATTTGCTTGTCGTGATCATGTAGAAGTATTAATGGTTCTGTTTTTAAAGCGAAGTTGTGATTTGATGCGAGTATAAAAGGGGCAAGCGAGACTTGTTTCCCTATTTACAGACTTGAATTGTTGACATTTTAACGTGCAGGTGGGGCTGCTCACGCACAGGTGAGTTGATTACAAACCATCATCGTGTATATATACATTTTTTTCTTCTTCAACGCCCAGCACTAAAATTTTCACTCATTTCTAATGGTGGGTCTTGAGCTAATAAGAGCACATTTGCCTGCCCCACCTTCGCACATTAGAGAGGCAAATGAGTACGTGCAAGTGGGTTTATTGCAGGTTGAAAAATTAAAAAGAAAAAATACTGATGGGGTAGGGGTAGGGTAGGGAGGGATAGGACAAGCATATCAAGAGAAGTGGAAATATTTGTGGATGTGTTTTGTGCGAGCATCAGTGGTCTGTAAGTAATTAAATTACTTTTTCATTAATTAGTTTTGCGCAAAAGCTGGCTGCAGTTATTACATTTCTGAGTGTTTTGTTTGTTTCGGTTTTAAGAGGAAGGATTTTTTTATTTTTAATATAAGCTATTTTAATTTTTTCAGGAGACTAAAAGTGTAAAGTTTTAATCAGGGGGGGGGGGGGGTTAACAGGGCCATTTCACTTGGGCACCCAAAGTCAAGGAGTTAGAACCAAAAAAGTGCAAGTGGGTAATTAACATAATTTTAATGTTTTTTTTTGTAATACGGAAAGATTTAGACTTGGCTGCAATGTAAATAATAGATGTCAAAAAATTTATGCGTAGTGCATTTATGGATTTTATGTTTGTGGCTGTGTTTTAATTATTATAAATATTAGTGAGTTTACGGTCACGATGTCGTGTCTGCAAACTCACTAATATTTGTCTTCGTGAACGTGCGTTTTCATGTGCGATTAAAAATGTCGCGCCACATTAAAAATCTCGTCTGGTACATGTGAGCGTTGTAAAGATTACATTGTATTTAGTTCAGTTCTTGTCACCAGTTGGTGCTTTTGTTTTGTATTGTGACGTCATCACGTGGAAACACTCGACTTCTCATTGGCGCAAAATAGTCACGTGATCAACGTTGAAGCCATTTTTAAAGCGTGCGATGTTTGAGAACTAGAGTTGGTAGTCGCTCGCGATTCTTGTTTTCGCGTGACAATTTGCACGTGTTTGATTTTTCCGCTTATTTGGAAGTAGAAACGTGCGCGATTTTTTTTATTGCTTTGCAAAAATCGCGCGTGAAAATGGACCTTTACTATGATAAGCTGTTCAGTGATGATTATGATGGCGACTTGTGAAGCAACACAATGGTGTATTTTGATCTGCTCGTAAAATAAAATGAAATAATCAGTTGTTGCTTTTGGTTTTGTCATGGTTCTAATTTAAACGGAAGTCCAACATATCCATCGAATAGAAATGCTCCAGCTATCAGTCAGGCGTGTTTCACAGCGCTGGATGTATTTTCCAAGCGGAAGAATAAAAAGAACAACAAGAAGATAGCAGACGGAGGGAGAGAGAAGCTAGATTTACCAGCGCAAGTAGCGTTGAGAGCAATGGTCCTTAAGCAACAGAGTGAGACATTCCTTTTGGGGGTGCGAGACGTAGGGCTAGAAAGTATCATTTATCGTACGGAAGACTTTGGTTACATTAGAGTATACTGTAACTGACATATGTGTTATGTTATAATGTATTTTGGATATGTATTAGTGTTATATTAAGTTTTATGAAACGTTTGCATTGCTGTGTGCGCGTTCACGTGAATATTGTAACAGATCGTAACAGATCGCGCACTTGCTGTTTGTTAAGTTGATGAAATACAGTTGTGTTTTTATGCACATCTAAATCATTTCACCAAGTCCAAAAACAACAATATATATATATATATATATATATATATATATATTTTAAATATAAAAACTACTTGGTAACGCGTACAGTTTGTGCTTGGTATCTTGATGTTAACTTCATACTGCGCAGCCCATACCACGCATACGATTTCCAAATTTCAGTTGTTTTTTAGCAATATTAAGCCTAAAATTAGGCCTAATAAAGCTAAAATAAACTAAATAAACAACAATAAATTCATTAACAAAAGAGTAACATAAAGTATTGTATTTAAATTTTGTTGTTTATTTTCTTTGCTTGACAATCGTCATGTTAAGTGCATGCGCAGAATAGGCTGCGCAGTACGAATTTAGCATCAAGATACCAGGCGCGAACTGTAGTTTAAGTTTATACAGTAACAAATGTGCAATTTTTATTGTTTATGGTATATAAAATTGAACATATTTTTCACGGAGGTGCGTGAAAATATTTTTGAGAATCTAAGGGGCAGCTGTACATCGAAAATGTAAAGAATCGCTAGACTAAAGCCGCATGTGCCATAATCTGACAAAAAGAAAAGGAAAGCCCGATAGTAGAAATGGAATAAGCGACTACTTGTTACAAAATAGAAAATACTGTATATGAAAATAATAGACAATACTACCCAACTGAAATCCCAAGATGAACGAGTGGGAAACACTCGAGCTTTTTAAGGAACAATAGGTTCATTCACTTTTCCACAAAGCGTGCTCTGCGTGTGATTGAAGTAAATAAATGAAAATTGCTGTGATTGTGGTTGTTCTAATCCCAATATTTTGTCAGTGATGTAAATAGTGAAAAATTACTGGATTGGCTATGCTATTTTCAGATATATTACAGGGTGTCCGTTCATTTATTCGATGGTTCATTTATTCGACAGTTCATTTATTCGTCAGGAATGAACTGGATTTTGGTCATTTGGTTTCGGTTAGGTTAGGTTAGTTTAGGTTAGGATAGGTTAGGTGAGGTTTGGTTAGATTTACTGGCGAATAAATGAACCGTCGAATAAACGACCGTCAAATAAACGATACGACCCCGTATTGCAGAATTTGCGGACGTAACTTCTTCCTTATAAATGACCATCCTTATGACGTTATGGCTTCATAAGGAAAATGCATTTTTATAACAGTACTTTATAAAATAATGCAGCCAATCAGATGATTCTTATGACGTATCAAAATGGCTGCCAACAACTTTCCCCGAACAATTAGTTGTATTCTAACAACAGAAATACTGAAATCTGGTCACGGTTTGATTGATCACAGAGTACTGTTTGCTATTTGGATGCAAATTCAGCAAAAACGTAGTTTGAAAGCATTTGTCATTGAGAATTGTTCTATGAATAGAGCCCATCTGAGATTATTTCTGATTGTAGCATGGTGTAGTAACACAAGCATGAACCTACCATAAAGTTATAAGCATCAACTTTTTTAATGAAAAAAATGATGTCTACAGAACTTTGTAGTGTAAACTCCGTTAGGTTTAGGCGTTTTCTACTACAGGTTATAGGCATAATGAGGATTTTTATAAGGGAAAAGTACCTGCCGCAAACTGTGCTTTTGCGTGCTTAAAGTTGCGGTATTTTTAAATGCAGGGAATTGTCACGCAAACAATGTCAATTGTGCATGTCAATGTTAATTACTGAGTAGTTGTGAGAAAATTGACACTGCATCGATTCTTTTGTTTAACGTTGTTGCAGATCGAATAGTCACTACGGTTAAGTATACATTGTTTGTATTTTCTATTGACCACAACATTACTATTTATATGCAAATTCTACTTTGTTTTGGTGAACAATGGTTGCATCGAAGCTAAAATGGATTATTTAAAAAGCGATTATGAGGGGAAAGTGGTTTTATTATATAAACTTCTTTAAACATTGAGAAAGTTTGGCAGGCATTTGCAATTTATTTATGTTGAAATTAGATTTTGATAACATGAGTTACGGCTCTTTATTGTAGCGCTTTAAGCTTAGCTGCATTGGACAATGCGAATTGGAAATGTTTCAAGAATTTTAACACCTGAAATTGAATTATGACGAGGTAGGAAATCCGGTAAACCGCCACTTGATGATTTTCTAGCAATATTTAAGTGTTTCTCAAAGTAAATCTCTTTCAATTTACAAAAAAAAAAAAAATTGTTCCAGAGGAATACAAAGTGAAGTTATTGAATTTTTTTTTCAAATAAAAAAGTCTTAATGGTGTGTGGAAGAAACTCATTATTGTAGTGCGGCTATGTGACTGTGATAATTTCTGACCACATGTCACGTTCAGCCTGAAAACATTTAATTTTCTACACTTTAAAAGATTTTATGGGCAGAATAGTTTAATAACTTCATACACAATGATGGTGACTGCATTCTTTTTAAATTATATGTTGTGGATGAACACAATTGCAAGGAATAAAGAATCGTACAGTGTTTAGAACAATAACATCACTCGCTGGTGGTTATCAACCAATGGGAAGTGCTGAAACAGCCAATCAGCTGCTTCGACAAAAAAATTTAACCTGAGAATTTACCGCTAGCTACGTCAGAGACTGATGACCAATGAGGAGGGCGTTACAAAACGGCCACGGTTCATCCGACCAATCACGAAGCGCTTAACAAACCCCAATCGCCTTCGGATTGGTGGCTGGATTCACCATTTTGAAAATCTTAACGTGGTCCTTTTTGCCACCTGTTGTTGGTTTTTTACAAACGCCCCACGGTCGTTTCTCTGATTTTTTATTGGTAAATTCTTTTATAAAATTCACCTTGTGCTTGAGTAATGGTCACAATTAGGTCAGCACTCATCTTTTTGTCAGATAAAAAAGATTTGTGCGGGCCTAGTTGTTTGACCATTACCCGGCTTGCTCAATGTATTACAACGGAAAAATCTACTTTTTAGTGTACTTTATATACAGCAGATGGATGGGTCGTTGCAGTTCCATTATCGTTTTGACCACTGAAGATGATTGTTTGATGACTCGATCGAAAGTCTTATGGTTTTTTGTTTTAATTGTTTGTAGTTTTAGAACGTTTTTAATGTCATTAAAATCACTTTGTTAATATCACAAAGAAGAGGTGCACATTTTGATAAAAATTTTTAAAATTAGAAGATTGTTATGTCTAATATTCTTTGGGATATTACTAGTGAAAATTTTGTAGTGAAGTGGTAGACTTGCTTCTTTGCTGTTTACTGTTCCCATTAGAGCACAGAAGTTAAGCAGCTTTTGGTCTATGGTCAGTACTTGGATGGGTGATTTACTAGGAATCCTAATTGTCTTTAATTAAATGTCTTAACGGCTAAAAACATGATTTGTGGTTAGTTAGCATAGCAGATTCAAAAATATATTTTGCAACATATTTTTAGATTTGTTTAATTAACGCATTACAAAATGTATCACTTTTCGCAGATTTTTATTACATTATTTATGCATTAAATAATTCATTTTGTAATACAGTACATTTTATAAATGTATTGTGAGAATGCATTCAGATTTTTGTTGTTGGTTGTTTTATGCTTTGCGCCATTAGATAGTGTTGGTGTTTTATGTTGCTCATTTGTTACTTCTTGGTTGCGTGGTTACTTGTTGGTGTATGATTGTTGCCTAAGCCCTGTAAAGAAAAGAGGTTTAATTTCAACCAGAATAAACAGCGTTATTTCTTAAACACTCAGCAACAGCAATTTTGCAAATATTAATGACGTGAAATGCATTTTGTAATAAGTTTTATAAAATGTAGTATCGTTTGTAAACCAATGCCGTACAAAAATGTATTGCAAAAAGCTTTCTCAAGTGTATTGTCAAACATAATGCATTTTAAAATGCCTTTTAGTACATTGAAATATGATTCAATCAAATGGGTGACATGGCACGAAACTGGTTAACCGGAAAAAAGGTCACATTTTGATGAGGTATTGGTCATCTTTTGGTTTTGTCGATGTTGTAATTTTTCAACTTTTTGGTCACGTTTTGATTACTTTTCGGCTTTTTGGTCATATTTTGTTTTGGTCACATTATGGGTTTTTGGTTACGTTTTGGTCATATTGTTTGCAATGTAGTATCAGTTTTTTGTTGATATCACAGCAAACCATGGCTTTAAAGGTGTGGTTGTAGTTTGACGCACGTATGATTTATGATTGCATGTGGTTTGGAAAAAAATTTGGGGGGATGGTTATGGTCCACACAAAATCCTTAACCACTCCCACCTCTATCTCTCATCCTTCTCTGATCGAAATACTGTTTCTATGGCAAGAACATTTGTCAGCCACCCTCAACTGGATTTTCTGTGGTTTTTGCCAGTTCTTGGTGTGAATGCAAGGTTCTTTCGAGAGTTGTCCTACAATCCCCACACAAGCATTCTACCATTATAAGTGTCAACTACTTCTTCGTTCACACATCCATCGATACAATCAAATTGGAGTAAATTTGTTCAAACCTATAATGAAACGTAAGATAAACTTCCAATAGAGTTTAAGCTACCAATCTAACAGCAAGAATAGTTTCGTCTTTCAACACAAAGGAAACTCCAATTGGCTTCTCACCTACTCCCTTTAAGCTGACAAGCAACAAAGAACTGCAAAAAAAGTAACGGAAGGTTAGTTTACCATGAAAAACACCCTAAGGATCAAGACCCTTTTGATGAATAAAAGTTTAAGGCTTATTTTATTTATTGTCATGTTAGTTTCAGATGTCCCCAAAGAACTTGCATCCAGAGATGCTAGAGGTTCTTAAAACAGCACTGAATATTGCTGATTAGACTTTATGCAATCTTTGTTAAACGTATTTAAGTGTAATACTTTTGGGCTGTTTGAATAAGCACCAAAACAGCACATCATTAAACAGAATTATTTTATTGCCTCTCAGCTATGAAATTTCCGTTACAGACAGTAGCGTAGAAACCACAGATTGTACAGATGGCAAGGCCAAGGCAGATCCTTTGTTCTTTTTGAAACTTGGTCACATGACAACCAGCAGTGGTGCCCTCACATGGCTGGTAAGAATCTAGCTGCTAGAGAATGCCACTAGCACCGAGATGTTGAATTGGGACGGCAGTTTGCATTGGTGAGTTTTGAGCTGGATTAGCCGCAGGACAATGTTTTGGGGGATTTTGCGCTCTTTTTTATTAAGTTTTCCAATTCGTTTTTGATGAAATTCGTTTGACACAGTTTATTGATGTGTGTTATGTGCATTCGCACACTTTTCTTTGCAGTTTTCTAATCTGGGGTCGAATAGTTTAATTGTGGATTCTTACTCGCCGCCAGGGAACATGGCGCATGTGCAGATGGCACTACGAATCAACATTTATCGTGACCTTGCCATCTGTATAATCTGTGTAGAAATGGCAGTTGCCAAGGTGTTTCATTTATTCGATGGTTCATTTATTCAACAGTTCATTTATTCGCCAAGAATAAACTGTATTTTGGTCATTGGGTTTCGTTTCGGTTAATTTAAGTTAGATTAGGTTAGTTTAGGTTAGGATAGATTAGGTTAGGTGAGGTTTGGTTAGATTTACTGGTGAATAAATGAACCGCCGAACAAACGACCGTCGAATAAATGATACGACCCTGTTGCCAAGGACACCAGTTCCACAAAGGCACCACTAAACCGAGTTTTAAACTTTTAATTTTTTATAGAAAAGAGTGCCAAAATTGAATTTTCTAAGGGTGCCAAAAATAATTTTGCCAAGGGCGCCAAAAATGATTTTGCCAAGGGCACCAAAAAGGAATTTGCCAAGGGGGCCAAAAAGGATTTGCCAAGGGGGCCAAAGAGGAATTTGCCAAGGGCGCCAAAAAGGAATTTGCCAAGGGCGCCAAAAAGGAATTTGCCAAGGGCGCCAAAAAGGAATTTGCCAAGGGCACCAAAAATGAATTTGTCAAGGGTGCCAAAAACAGTACGTCTCTGGATACAACCCGCCAAAAGTTGCAAAAAATGGCTGGCCGAAACAAGTTATTCGAAGTAGTTTTAGAAGGCAAGTAGTTTTTGATGTTAGTTTGGAATGTGACTTGGTTTGGCAGTGACTTTAGAAGATTGAACAGGAGCTTTGATTTCTGCGATGCCATAAACTATTGGATTAAGGATGCAGCTGGTTCGAAGGATTTTGTAGCGACGGCGCGAAGACTTAGTCGGGATTTGTGCGAGATGAGCTATGTTTGCAGATAAACTATGGCATCGAAGAATCAGTTGGGACTCCCAGTGCAGATAAATAAATAAATATCTGGCAGTGATGATTGTTGTTGACTGGATCAACGCGGAGGAACAGGGAACAGGGAGCACTTCATTTGGAAGTCGACGCGGTGCTCCATTTTATGACGTCACGTATGGTTTTGCACAATCCCCATTTCGAAGCTCATCTGCAGTTTTCTCCACGATGGATTTGGGTGGCGATGGAGGAATGGAAATGGAAAGCTTCTATTAACATATACATTCGTGACTCGGACCTTTTAAACAAGTTAGAAATTGATGCAAAGTGATCTCATGAATGAATAGTCGTTTTTCCGGCTTCGGGGTGAAACCCTATGGAAAGAAAATGGAAGCGTGGGACACATTTCTAGATGAAGACATGGTCCTTCTTTTAGCTTTTTTTTTAGGGGGGAAGGTTCAATCGATACTGGAGTTTAGAGGGTTAGACGTTTGGCTGGGAATATTGACATTTGGGTTCGATTCAAGCTTTTGAATGCGAATAAGTGGATTTTTTTTTCTCCCTGTTTTCTTTTTGTCTCTGGTTGTTTTGTTAAATTTTGAATGATGATTTTCAATACAGGAATTCCAAACAGTTTTTTTTATTTATTTTTGCTTTGGGTTTTGTTGTGGATTTAAATTTTTCAAATTTTCTGTTTGGGTTTTAATCTTGCTTCTTACAATAAACGTATTGGTTTTGTAATGCCATTGCACTAAACACATGATGCTTCTACAACTTTACAAGTAACATTTTGATATAGAACTACTTCTGTTCTATGTGGTTGTTTTATGTATCATCTTATTGTTTACCATAATAAACCTCACTGTGTTTAACACTTTATTATATCACAAATCTGGTACAGACAGGACATGCAACCCATTCATACACCATGCACTTCAGAATTACAATGACAGAACTGAAACAAAAAACAAAAAACTAAAACTAAAGACAAATTGGAGAGTTCAGCACTTTGCGTTTAGAATGCACTGGAGAATCCAGCACTTTAAGCCCAGTAGTTCAATGTTAGTAAAAAAGTTACAACTTGTCAAACATTGTGGCGATAATGCTACAGTAACAAAACGTGTCAAAATATAATGAAATCCTATTGGGAATACCTAATTATTACAGAAATTAATCTCTAGGCTGCCTTATTACAATAAAACTACAGATTTCTTGAATTTTGGGATTTACGAGTTCAAAATCATTGACAAATTCAAAATCTGCTTTTACAATTTTTGTCGTCCGTCAATTATTTAACATCATTCGCACATGGAAGCTCATTTTCTCAACTATTTTAATTGTTCTCACAGTTTGACTGTAGAGCACCTATCATTTTGTCTCAGACCATTTGGATCATTCTGTGTACTGATGGTTCGATGAATCTGGTTCGACTTAGCAGCAGTTAATTGCAGGAATAATGGTTTGACTAAGCGTTTATCATATATTGTCTAAGCACAATACTTTATCTTTAACTTTGAGTCACATAAGTGACACGCTTTAACTATTTGAATTGCTAACGCAACAATTCCCACCAACTACTAAAACTGACAATCCATTACACCACTTGATTTAAAGTTGAATTTTGTGACAGTAAACTCAAAGTTAACTGCTGTGAAGACATTAGTTTCATCAGTATATAGAATTAATGAGTTTGCTAATAATTCATGCTGTTTATAACTGACACTCGAAATTAACTGTACAAGTGTTAGACGCTAAAGCTAATTTGCAAGCTTAAATTTGGGATCTGCTAACCTTAAAGTGTCCAAAGATTAAGAAAAAGGTTTATGGATAGAAAAATTCTTTCTTTATTAAAACTTTCACTTTAATTTCAATAAAACCGTGAACTGCAAGTCTTCGCTTGGTCTGGCGATTACATTTTTTTGTAAGTACAACTTATAACTTATAAATTTATAAGTTATAAGTCAATCCATTTGACGAAAGCCTTTTTAATGAATGAACATATAAAACAAAAGCAAAAATGTCTGATATATTGAAGTACAAACCAGTTCATTTATATCTGTATTGTAGTGCACTTGTTGAATAATGCTCTAATGATTATCATCTACTTGTTACAATATTCATGAAAGGAGAAGGTTTTTATCACGGATCCCATGAATACCAATCAGGTGTCAGAAAAATTCAAAACGTGTCTTCACTTGACTCAAGCTAGAGATAAAATGTCTTGCAGAAAATTAATATTACAACTTATTTTGACGCGCAGTTTAACGCCATACTGCCAATGAATAGTGGAGAGAGTGTGCAGAACAATGTTTCCTGTCAATAATTTATTACAATGGTATGCTTTATTTAGATCATCTGGAACTACAGTACACTGTTTATAACATGACTGATGCGTTTGGCCATCTATATGCAAAATTGTACATTAATGATTTGTAGATAACAACGTCAGTGTTGCATACAATAGTAATCTAACATTATTGAAAGAAATAAAACTTCAGTCTAGATATAGTCAACACGTAATGTAGAACGTTACCAAAGATACGCATACTTATAAGGGAAAACTTCTGCATAGCCTAAACTTTATTATAGATATGAATTTTTCTTGGGGTTTGCGAAAGTATTCACCGTTTAGGCATAAAAATACGAGACCTTTTACTTTTTGACATTGACATTTTCCTGGTCTCAGCATTTCATGGAATCACATATTCCAATATACTTGGCTGCTGATACATACCAGACATGCTTAAGTGATTGATCATGACAAGACATGCAGAATCCAATAATGGAAGTTCCACATAAATTCATATCTGCAGTAGGTCTTGGAAGTTTTTGAAAAAGAAGGAGTTGCCTTCTTCGAGGTGGTTGTACTGAAGCCAATAGAAGTTAAAAGGTTTAATTGAAAATAATGTGGAGAAAAATTGAAATTAAATAACAATTTTCTACTGTAATAATTATTGGAAACCAATGTCCTTTATTACTTCTCTCTGAGGTTCACTAATGAAATTTCTGTTTGAAAAGGAAGTTTGAATTACCCACAATTCATTGTGGGTTTCAACAAATGAAGTAAAGTTACCTGTAGAAAGTAAATATTAGATTTCTTTCAATTTTAATTAATACCTTTTGGGAACCACTTCTGCTCAACTATGAATATTGATTTATCACACTTAATGTCAGTTAATTTCTTTTTAATTTGTAAAAAGAATCAAATTCACCCTGTAATCAAATGACAACTAATGGTGCATATTTACATTATTAAAGTGTCTTAAGCGAGAAAAGAAGACCGACCAAAGGCAAATTCTGGAACAGAATACATGATAACATAATGTTGTGTTCTAAATGATGTTTATATGATGTTAATAATTCCCACTAGAGGGAATTTTATTTTTTTATTTTTTTTTATTTTTTTTTATCCATGATGTATTTCACAATATTTGGACTGTTTCTGCCACCATTAGCATTTAAATTAAATCTTGCCATGACAAATATGAGTCGTGAAGAATTGAAATGATCCTGAATGGCTGGTCAGAAGCAACTTTCTTTGCGTTATGTCTGAACTTTCACTTTCAATTTTGGTCAACCAATCATTTCTTGTTGTAGGGTACTTCATACGATGCTGTATATTTCATAATAATATTCAATTAACTTGTAATTGTATCACATACAAACAACGCCACGCCCTTGTGGCTAGGTAATGCCAATCAATTATTTGACAATTAAAACTAGTTGACTTGCTAATTCAATCAGAGAAACACGGCTCTCTATTCTTTTCTGTTTCATACATCAAAATTGAAGACAGTTCTGATTCTACATGATGATTCATTACCCACTTTAATGAACTATAAATAATCACTTGTGTTCTATAGATGCATATTTTGGTTAAAAAATGTATTTTTTGGTTAAAAAATGTATTTTTTGGTTAAAAAATGTATTTTTTGGTTAAAAAATGTATTTTTTGGTTAAAAAATGT
>JAQFXT010000380.1:0-41378 GCA_034683725.1 Strigamia crassipes
TTATACCCCCCCCCCCCCCCCCCCGAGACAAGAAATCGAAATTATTTTGATTTGATATTGAAAGAGATCAAAAACACATTAGATGGTCATTTGCAAGGGGCACCCCCAAAATTTCGATTGTTTCGGGGCCTCCAGAGGATTTAATCCGGCCTGTCGCTCAAAGTGCAATTTTATCGCTTAAAGTAGTATTTAAGCGTCTACAAATTAAACTTGTGGCTAAAATTTGCAAGTAAATTCGAGCATCGAAAGAGTTGGCGCATTCATAATGTAATTTAAACTGAACGGTGTTTTTAAACTTGAAAAATGGCGGCCAGTTCAGCCTCGTTATCAGTCAGTGCGCGTGTGCATGAGGTTTAAATCAGCACTTCTCAAACTATGTATATGTATCGGACCTGGTACTACGGTCTGGTTTTCTAATCAGTTGCGGTGAAATTGCGGTTATAGTTTGATGGAATTAGAACTAGGTAATATTTAATTTAATTTGTGTTTAAGACGAAGGGGTAAGCAATTGAAAAAAATCGCGTCTTAGATTTTAAAATCCTAAACAATTCAAGATTTTAGGTAGATTTCTTCAAAGATTTTGATCAATTTAATAGATTTACAGGATTACTAGGATTTTAGAAATTTGTAAGATTTTGAAATCTTATAAATTCCTGAAATCCATCTGATTTGCTAAAGATTTCGGAGTTTTGCTGTGGATTTGAAGATTTCAGGCAGGATTTCGTTACAGATTTTGCCACAATTTCCGCAACAATTTATAAGATTTCAGAAATTTGTAATAGATTTCAGGGATTTGTAATAGATTTCAGGGATTTGTAATAGACTTCAGCGATTTGTAATAGATTTCAGGGATTTGTAATAGATTTCAAAGATTTGTAATAGATTTCAGAGATTTGTAATAGATTTCAGGGATTTGTAATAGATTTCAGGGATTTGTAATAGATTTCAGCGATTTGTAATAGATTTCAGGAATTTGTAATAGATTTCAGGGATTTGTAATAGATTTCAGGGATTTGTAATAGATTTCAGGGATTTGCTAAAGATTTCATAGATTTGCTAAAGATTTCATAGATTTGCTAAAGATTTCAAGAATTTGCTAAAGATTTCAAGAATTTGCTAAAGATTTCAGATTTCATGAATTTGCTAAAGATTTCAGAGATTTGCAGTGGATTTTTTGACAGATTTTGCTACAATTTCCACAACAATTTATAAAATTTTCAGTATTTCATGGATCTTAAAATCCAAAATCTTAGCTCGTCCGAAATTTCCAACATTAGCTAACCCCTCGATTTAAGAGTACCAAACTTATTTTTAACATTGCTCTACTACACCCGCATAATCTTTGCGTATCAACGCTACAGTGGCGAACCGGCAGTCACTAGCTAGTGGACCACCACTTCGAGAAATGCTAACTTAAACGACAATTAACCGCGAGTTAAACGCGACTTTACGAATGCGCCCGGTGTATATTTCGTAATCGGTCGAGCACGGGGCCCCCGAATTGCCAGATTTGTTATACCGCGCCACTCGGTAAATCACAACCAGTCGTTTATTTATTTATAAATATATTTTATTTAATGTTTCACCTTTTTGGGCTTCTCCTTTTTGGCTTCTTTAGGCTCTTTGCTCGATTCCTTCACTTCCTTCGGCGGGGTGGTTTTCAAAGTCGGGGCCGAATTCAATTTCGTGCCCGAATCAGCATCGGCCGAACTTAATTTATTCTACAAAAAATAATTTTAAAAAAAAAACAAAAAAAAAAAAAAAAAAAAAAAGAAAAATGTAATGACAAATTCAAACATCAACAAACAGAAAAATTAAAATTTGAAAATCAATTTACATAAAATCAAAAAAATCAAAAAAATTAATTAAATCAAAATTAAATCAAAATTAATTTTTAAATAAATCAAAAAAAAAAAATCAAAAAAAAAAAAACAAAAAAAAAAAAAAAAAAAAAAAAAAAAAAATTGAGAAAGTATTTGATAATAATATTTGTGTGGAGGGTTTCCATTACCTTGGGTTTATTCTGGAATGGCTGTCGTGAGTAGTCTTTGTGAGGTGGACTCCGGTTCGAGCCGCCGTTGGGAAAAATGGTAGCAATTTCTTCGTCAATGCTGGGCAAGTCAGAAGTTTTGATGGGTGCCTGGGAAATACATTGGGCGCTTACAAACTGACTCGAGTCTACCCTTAAACTCCCATCTCAAAGTGTATTTCTGACCTTCCACAACCCACGGGCGAGAAATGCCGCCAACACAACCAGAAAAACAGAGAAAAATCAAATGCAAAAGCACAAAAAAATGCTAAAGCACCGATCACTTTCTCGTTAGACTTTCAACCGACTAACTGTCGAAAAACACGCAAATCCAACCAAAATTTGACCGTTTTCTCAAGTTAGTCAAAATTGACTAAATTCACAAGTGTCAAAATGACAACATTTTTCCTTTCTATTCTAAGGGGACCAGGTTTTTTGTGTGTTGAAATTTCCTTTATTTAATTTAAATAATTAAATTAAATGGGGCATTTTTATTGTCAATTTTTTTTTTTTTTTTTTAAATTTATAATTTTTGTAAATGTGAAAAACAAAAAAATATGTTTTATGATTTTCAAATCTTAAATTTGAATATATAAATTAACTAAAACGATTCCTAGACACGAATAAAATTAAATGTATAGAAATGCAATTCAACTCACTGCAGGTTTGTTGCGAATATAATCTTCGATTGCTTCAACAGCTTCACGAAAAGTGCTCGTTTTATTCTGTTTCGTCATTTGATCCTTGAACTGATCGTAAGGTTTTATGCTTTCTACTGGAATCCAAGCGCTTTACATACGGAAAAAATAATAATAATTAAATTATCAATCAAATTAAATTAACGTACAAAAAAATCAAATTTTTTTAATTTTTTTTAATTTTTTTATGTAAAAATTTTTAAAATAACAAAACTTACTAATTATCGGTGCCAAAGAAGAAAACACATTGCATTGGCTTCTTATTCGCCGGTCTTTTCACATCTTTAGTCGGGTTAACGACCTAAAATCAGTCGAAGTAATTAAAACATAAAATTATTTAAAAATTTTAAAAAAAAATTCAAAAAAATCCACAAAAAAAAAAAATTTAAAAATTTAAATATTGACTAAATAAAAAAATCAAAACAAACGTAATAATTAAATAAATAAATATTTTTTTTAAAAATTAAAATTCAAAATAAAAACTCAAAAATTTCAACCAAAAAAAAATTCAAAATTTTTTAGAAAATCAATAATTTAACTACAAACTAAATAAATATCAACGCAAACAACAATTAAATAAATTATTATTTTGATTTCTTTTTAAAAAAAAAAAAAAAAACTAAAAAAAAATTCGAAAATTTCTTTTAAAAAATTAAAAAAAATTCAAATTTCAAAAAACGAAATAAATCAAAAATCTAAAAAAAATAATAATAAGAATAAATAAATAAAATAAAAAATAAATAAATAAATAAATAAACTAAATAAACAAAATTTTGGTTTATATTCGACGGCAGTGTTGCGGGGGGTGCCTTTAAGCCGGGAAGTTTAAGATCGTTGCGAGGCGTCGTCCTCCCTCGTTCAAATTAAACGCGACAAATTCATCAACATTTATTTAACCTATCGGAGAATGGAGCCGCAAATCGGATACGAAACACCGCAGCCCCGTGTCTTTCGTGTCGCGAGGTTGCTAGGTTAGGGCAACGGTCGTGAGCGATCGTTCTCGGTGCTCCCGAGTTCAAATTTGCGTGCGTTCCCTCAGCTTGATCTGGCGCCCGCCTCACAGCTCGTCAAACAAAGCCAACTTACCTTGCCAGGCCAGGGAGAAAAGCCTTTCATTTTCGCCCTAAAAGCACAAACGTAATCAATTAAATATTCATCGTGTTGTTTAAATTCTTTGCGGGAACGTGCCCGCAGCGGGAACACATCAAACACAAGTTCATTTTACCAGACTAAATCGCCAACGTTGAATAGTTCCGCCATGTTGAACGACTATGAGCTAGTGAATCACGGGATACAAATACTATTCAACAATCAATTCGCGTTTCGTCGCACCGCGGCGCCACCGACTGGGCGCGTAAATTTGACTACCACGTGTTTTTTGATAAAGCGCTTCCGATCGCGGATGGCTTTGCGGGAGGTTTTGGAAATAATAAAGAGAGAGTTTTGGTTTTGGAATTTTATTTTTAATTTTCGTTTAATGTCTTATGTTTTTTATTAGACGCCGTAATCTGGTTAAGACTACTTTTAGCTGACAGTACTTTTTCATGATCGTGCATTACGTCGGTGTCGGGGTCGTCAATGTGAAACTGAATATGGCTCGTCGTTTTCAGAGATAGTTTCCGGAAAATTGAATTTGGACTTCGATGTCCAATTGACCCGGCAGTATCGCGCTGATTGACCAGGTTCGGACTACTTATGGGCAGTAGTGGCGAGTTTAGAACTTGCACGTTGAAGACACCGGATGAAATCCACTTTCGATGCGATTTGCAATGTTTCTAAATTAAAAATTAAAAATCAAGAATCTAAATGTACAATTTTTCATTCGTTTGTTCGTTTCAACTTTGAAATGTAAAGATCCAGCCGGGTCCAGTTTGAATTTGGCACAGCGAAATCCCAAAGGGAACCGATCATCCGCTTGATTGTCTATAATTTCACGCCGACCGATTCGTGTGTACAGGTAGAATCGTCGACAAAAGTACACGTCGAATAAAATGTACACACTTGTTAAGCCATCCAGAGCTACAACAAACAAACACGCAATTATTTAACGAGTCTCATTTTGTATATACCGTAAATGCTCTCATTGATGCCGATTTAACGCGGTTTCCTACGAAACGCGTGTCTAAATTGACCAAAACGACTCAATTCAACGTATAAATTGACCAAAACGACTAAATTCAACGTATAAATTGACCAAAACGACTGAATTCAACGTATAAATTGACCAAAACGACTCAATTCAATGTATAAATTGACCAAAACGACTGAACTCAATATATAAATTGACCAAAACGACTGAACTCAATGTCTAAACCAATCAAACTCAATGTCTAAATTGACTAAACTTATCAAATTCAATATCTAAATTGCAAGAAAACTCTAGGTTCTGTCAATAAAGCAACAGCATTCTATCGGACCATTTACGGTACATAAATATATTTGTTTTACACTCTAATGACATATCGAGAAATATTTCTTCCGCCAAAATATCATCGACTGGAGATTGTTGACGATACACACTAAATACGCGCAGGATAACCTCTTTCAATAAACCGTTTTTAGTTTCTTGATGTGAGAATTGATAAACGGGTGCAATCTAATAAAATACCAAATCAAATTAAATTAAATTAAATCTTTTAAAAATTAATTTACCTTCGAAGCAACGTCACGAGGCAAGATTTCTACAAGACGTTTACTGTTGCACTTAGGCACGAACAGAAGGTCTCTTAAAAAACCCACAATTTGGTAGGTAGAACTTTTAAAACACTGAAAAATATAAATGAAATTATATAATAATAAAAAAAAAGTTCTAAAATTTCGTTTTAATTGAAAATAAACCTTTGCACACTTTGTCGTGGATTCACCATTCACTTTCTTGTAAACGCACAAAATGTCAAACGTCTTAGCCTCGTTTAAAATCGGTACTGTCGAGTAATTTTTTCCAAACAACTGCTCGCCGACGTCCTCTCGGATCACATCCCACGAAATCGTAGGGTGTCCGTTCACGGCAGCAAAGAAATTCGAATTCCGTCGCATGCTAAACTGAAACATGCCGCAGAAACATGTCTACTGATTTTTTCCAATGTGAAATTGTATTTGTCCGAGCCATGACGACAAAATGGCGGCTCATTGTCAACAAACTAAAACAAACAAATCGCGTTTATTTTTTTTACAAAAACAATATTTTATTTCTCGGCCGTTCCCACAATGCCCTCTTTGATGAATAAACTACGAGAATTAGAATTCACGTTGAGTTTCGGAATGTTCTTCACTTCCACGACGGAAAAACCGAATTTCCGGATCGCCGACTCCAGATCGCGCGTCAAATGGCAGCCCAAAAACACGAATTTCCACACGGGGTTGATCAGTTGCTGCCAATAACGCAACCACGTCCCGGGAGCCGAAATGGTGTGCTCCAAAAAATAAAATTTTCCGCCCTAAATAAATAAATATAAACATTTTTAAAATAATTTTTAAAAAATTGTTATTTTTTCGTGTTTTACTGGCGCCAACACTCTGTTGACTTCTTTGAGGACAGCGTGGAGGTTTTTGACCGTGCACAGCACGATAACGGACACGACAGCGTCCACGCTGTCGTCTTCGGTGTCCACCAAATTTTCCGCGCCAGAAATGACCAGTCGCTCGAGTTTGACGTCCGGGAATTCCTCGAGTCGTTTGAAGAGCGTTGATTTGAAGTGCGCATTGGGGTCGTAGCAAACTAGACGACAATTTTTTGGGAAATATTGCAAATTCGATCCGGGTCCCGATCCGATTTCGACGATACGAATTGAATTTTCGCGTCGGAGTTCGGCGGAATGCGATTTCTGTTCGGATAGTTTGGAAAATAATATTTCTTTATGCGGTGCGAGCATTTTCTGCATGTCTTTCATGATGTAAGTTGAATAAATCCACGCGAAGAATCGTTCGGAGAGAGACTGGCCGTTGCGGTAGAAAAGTGCGACGATAACAATTAGAATTGTCCATGGGAATATTGTGCCCCATACGACGTCCGAAATAAGCGCATCTTCTTTCGCCATCCTAGGAAAACAATAAATATTAAAATCGATTTCGTTTTCGTTTTAAAACTTTACAAATTTGTCGGAGTTTGTTTCCCGTGATTGCCCCGTTCCCGGATTACGATGTGTCAATCGATCGGGTGTTGCTACACTCGTGACGGATTGCACTGATCATAAGAATGATTAATTTTCGTTAGAAATAAAACGGATAATTTGTATTTCTCGTGTTTTTCTTTCTTTTTTTTAAAAAAAGAAGTTTATTTTGATTATTTCCAACTTGGATTATTCGTCACACGAGGGCGCTTGTATTCAAAATGGCGTTCGCTGAGGTTGTAAACAAATGTAAGTAATGACTATAATTTAAGAGAATTTATTGTTTTTGCAGAGTTTGGGCGACGGGATGTCGATGAGAGAAAAGGCATTGCATAAAAGACGGATCAATAAGCAGCACAGCAGTAATTTCAAGGCTGGATACGTCCCGATCAATGAAAATTATTTGCACAAAACTGGGATCAGAGGCCGAAAAAGCTTTTTGAGTAAAACATTTCCATTTTTTCGATTTATAAATTTGAATTTACAACGGTTTGTCTTATTTTACAGTTTACGGTGTCGTCGGATTGCTGTTTCTCGTCGTCTTGGGGAATTTGCTCGTAATGGACGCCATTAATTTGCAATATTTGACATAATTTGGCTAAACTAAATAATAATAATTGCAGGTCACTTTGATTTTGCTGAGTGTTTTGCGAATCGGTTACGGAATGGAAAGCTTGGAGTTCCTTCCTTCGGGAGATCTTCTCAAGTTTCTCGTTCCGTCGGATTTAAATCACGTGATACCGTCGCAAGGGATAATCGGCGGCTTTGTAAACAGAGATCTTAACATCTACGGCAGCAATGGCGGAAAGGTTTCCTTCAAAAACTCCCATTTCAAATTTGATTAATAATTGAATTCCTATTCAGCTCGACCTGAGTGCAAGTTGCGACACACTCAAACCAGCTTCGATCAGTCTGGAACCGAGGGAAACCACGGTTAAAAACGTCGATTCATTCCGAATTATCAATCCAAACAACGGGAAAACCGTTTTCAACACCGACTACGTCGATTTCGGCTTGCCGAAATCCGTGAAAAGCATCAACGTGAAAAAAGCCAAATTATCTCGAGTAAAAAAAAAAAAAAAAAAAATTAATTTTTTTTTAATTACCCGGTTTAAATAATTGAATTTTTAGGTGACCAGCCCCATTGACAGTCCTTTAACCCTCTCTTCCGTGCGCCAAATTTATTTATTGGGCAGCGAAGGCATCAGTATGGCGTCGAAGGAGATTGTTTGGAGCACGGAAGAGGATTTGATACTTAAAAGCATCGTAATATAAATAATATAAATATTATTTGTGTTTTACTAATTTTTTTTGTTTTTTTGTGTTTTGTAGAACGGGAGCATTCATATTAAAGGTTCGAATGGGATGTTTATCAACGTTGAGTCGCATTTATCGAAAGATGTGTCGACGCTTCCGACTAAGAAGAAATACGGACAGTACAAGATTTGTGTCTGTAAGAACAACAAACGCTTGTTCAGGATCCACGTTTTGCCAAACAGTCATCACTACGACTGTTCTAATGCAGTTGTGTCGGGGAAAACGAACCCTTGCGCGTAGATTTCGCGCTTAATCTTCTAATTTAAGCTTAAAAACCAAAGATTTTTTTTTTTTTTTTTTACATTTTAAGTGTTATATTTTAGAGATTTTTATTTCTATTGTTTTTTTTAAAAAAAAGTTTTGTTATTGTTTTGTAGATTTCAAACTGTAGTTTTAACAGTTTTGTACAATTTTTTTGTTATTTATTTATTTTTTTGAATAAATTTTTGCTTCCTGCTGAATGATTTTTGTGTTTCGTTGGACGGCAGAAAATGGATGGCGTAAAAACATTAATAAAATAGTTATAAAACCTTGTATAATATATATATATATGTATGTATATATACTGTATAAAAATAAAAAATAAGAATAGAAAGAAGAAAAAAAAACCTTTCCCGATGTGTGAAATTGAAAATGCAGATCTTGAGCGTTAAAATAAACAAAAAATAAAAATCAACGATAAAATAATTTTAAAAATTGATTAAATCGTTTAACGAACCTTTCATGGATATAAAATGACGACATTCCCCGTTTGGTAGTCCTTTAATACTTGATATTGAGAGAAAACGCACAACCAGCAATAAATCTAAAACAAAACAAAAAAAACAATTTATTTTTAAATTAAATAAAAATAAATAAATAATACTCACGATAAGACATGAGAAAAACCAGCTCATAATCGATGACCATGTTGAAATTGGCTTTATTTAAAAAAATAAAAATAAAAATAAAAATAAAAAATAATTAAAAATTATAAAATTAAAACCAATTTTTTTTTTTAAAAATTTACATAAGTATAGTATCTAGCACTGAACCAAATCCCCAACGAAACGGTATAGAAAATGAGCACTGCCAGCCACACGAGATACGGCAGTAAAAAACCCCGGTAATCCTAGAACAAAAACAAATTAAAAACCCATCAAACAAAACCAACAAAAAAACACCAACTTACACGACGAGTTCCGACGATCATCAACACCGAAAATATCCCGAGTATAATAAAGTAAAATATGAAAATTCCACCAACAATTTTGGTTGCTGACGAGTTAAAACGAGAATAAAACGAGTTAAGACGAGAAAATCAACTAAACTTCATTCACGTTACTCACTACTGCCCAGATCCGATTCAAAAAACGGACTATATAACTCCGAAGATTGTCCACCTTGGAGAATCCACGCACTGTACACTATACTGACAATACTGCCGACCTGTTTGGGAACAAAAAAAATTCAAAATAAATGAGTAAATATGTAAATACGAGGGTTAATTGAGCGTAAACTTACAATGGAGAAAACAGCCACGGCAAATGTTCCCAATCTGACATTGCTGTAACACCAGCACGGTGACCAACAAGCCTGTAAAACAGGCATGGCGGTTTTCTAATTCCTCGCAACGATCACCTTTATATAGTTTTGTTGACTGCCGATACTGTAGTTCACCCCTTTTAACGAGACGGGACAAAACGGGTCCAATAACTCAGCTAGTTGCCGCGCCCTTAGTGTTTGCGTGTGCGGCGCCATCTCTGGGCGAAGGTCGACACTTTTGTACGGTCGTTATGGAAATCGATCTTGTGTCCGATTCTTCGGACGATTCGTTGCCCCCAATGTTGGACATAGCGAGAAGTGGTGCATCGCGGGATTTTTTTGATGATTTAAATGTGGCTGTTTATGAATTATCGTGCAGTTCGGACGAGAGAGAATCGGATTTAAAAATACCGGAAGTGCAGTCGGGCAGGATTCCGAGTGGACGACGGAAACTCACGCAAGAGGAAAACGAACGGAGATTAACGGACATCCAAGTGATAATGAGCTATTTTTAAACGTGTTATTTATTAGTGTAAAATAAATTTGTATTGGCAGATAAAAAGGCGCGGAAGAGAGCAACAGCAAGATGAAAAACGACGTAAACAAGAGGCGAAAGAAGAGGAAAAACGAGCGAAAATCGAAGTTCAAAACAAGAAACGAATTGAAAAAGAGAGAGAGAAATTGTTGAAGAAAATCGAAACTGAGAGTAACAGAAATTTAAAGCCGGATCAGTCGATTAAAGTATATTTTTATGCTTTAAATTGTGTTTACATTGAATTTTTAAATTTTTTTTTTTTTTTAGTTTATTAAAGTTGTGATTGATTCGAATTTGATGCAACTGCCAATCGGCCCCGTGCTCGTAGCGCTTCTTGGATCGGCGGAAATTCAGTTCGAAATCCACAAACAGAAGCTTCAGAATTGCGTCACGTGGAAAAAGGAATCGATCCAATCGTCACTGAGTCAAGAATTAGAAATTGAAATTGAAAACAACGAAACGGATGAAAATCAAGTGTTGGTTTACCTGCCACTGGACGAATTTTTAAATTATGTCAACGCTTTTAAAGAGGTTGATTAATTTTAATTAATAAATAATTAAATAAATAAATAAATTATCTTTTTCTTTTACAGTTTAACAGAGACCGGAGTACGGAGAAGGACACTTTGATTCGGCGCGCTAAATTCGTTAAAAATTCATTCCCTAATAAGAAAATTACTTTCGTCGTCGAAGGCTACTCTCGCTACTCCAAGTAAAACAATTTCCAGTTATATTTCCCCATATATTAAATAAAAATTAATCTTTTTAGGAGCCAAAGAACCTCCGCGCAACGAAAATTTCGTGGCGCTGTTTTAGAAGCGGCCGAAACGACAACTAAAAACAAAAACCAAAAAAAATCAAATATTTCCGTTAGCGACTTGGACGTTGAAGAAGTGAGTTAAAACGATGTTAAAACGACTTAAAAAAATAACCTCGGAACGCATTTCAGTGCATCGTGGCAGTCCTACTCGAAGAAACGTGCAACGTGCGCCTCGTCGAGTCCTCGGCGGACGTCGCCGCCATCATCGCGTCCTTCGCCAAAGCCATCGCATCGGCGCCTTACAAGTATAATCCGATCGATTTAAACTGAAAAACAAATAGAAATAATCGATTTAAATATTCCCCGACCTTAGACGAGCAAAATACGACAGTCAACAGCTCTTACAGACCACCGTGGGCAATTATAAAGGTGTAAAAGTGGCCAATTCCGGCCAAGGATTGCTACTTTTGTGGCAAAAGCAAATCGAAACGTTCCACAATGTGTCCGCAGACGTCGCTCAAGCCGTTGTAAACTTATATCCGTCGCCGTCAGCGCTGATCGCAGCGTACGCCAAATGTATTTGTAGTAGCGAGAAGGAAAAGAAGCTTCAAGATGTTTTGGTCAGACGCGGGGTTGGACCTTTGGCGTGTACCCGGCGAATTGGACCCGAATTATCTCGGAAAATATTTTTACAGTTTACATCGAAAAATCCAGACCTTAATCTACACTGCACTTGATTTTGGACTAGTTTGGCGTAACATTTACTTTTATTCCTTTTAAACACGTAAATTAAACAATATTTTAAATTATCTTTGGCTTTGATTAATTAGCATTCATTTCCATACAAAATAAACGACTTGGTCGTCAAAATTGTTCTAAAAAATCAGAACTAATTCAAATATATAAACGGAAGTTGAATTTTTTTAAAAAGAAAAAAAAAAATTATCTTCCGGACGCACAAATTACACTTAAAAAGCTACACGTTCGAGCGTTTTAATTTCTACTTAATGCGGCACAATATGTATATCAATATTCGTATACAAATTAAAAAGTAGAAAAGATTTAATTCCTCGATGAAATCTCGAGGAAGATATTTTTAAAAATAAAAAAAAATCGTAAAGAAAAAACATTTTAGAAATGTTTTTTTTTTGCGAGCAAAAGATTTTTCACAACCGTTGTAAATAAAATCTTATATCACAATTAGATGTATATATAAATAAAATATTATATATATAAATATTTTAAACAAAAAAAATCCAAAATTCTTAACGAATGTCAGTTGAACTGGCAGTCAATTTCATGAAATAAAATAACTAAAAAAAAAAATCATTTATCGGCGCTTAATGAAATTTTTTTTTTTTTTTTACGCAATGATTACTGCGTCGTTTTGGACGACGTAATAAACATCGCTGTCGAAATTATCGGATATGGGGTCGGCCAAGGGGATATGGGAATCCTTGAGATTCATTCGGTGGGAGTTGTCGCGATGCACGGCCAGTTTCGGACCCCATGATTCAGTTGGTTTCGATAACCGCTTGATTCTCTGTTTCAAAAATAGAGAATTAAAAGAATGTATAAAAATAAACAATAAGTGGGTCGGTAAGTACCTCCCACAAACTGCCTTTGGTTCTGGAGATTTTTAAAGCGGCGATGGTAGGAATGACGAGAACGGAAGCGAGAGCGAACGTGCTGCCGACGCCGACCGACCACGTCGGGTACAAATAATCCTGATATTTTATCGGAGTGAAGTCGACGATGTTGAAAATGAGAATAAACTAAAAAAAAAATAAAAATAAATAAAAATTATATATATTTTTTTTGTGGTTTTTAAAAATTTACAATAAGTGTGATGGGGGTGACAAACATCCAACAGATTTTCCAGTACATGTACAGGGGTGGATAATCGCCCAACATTGTGCGGATGTCGTCCATGAATCTGTCGACGCCGTACACCCAACTGATGACCGATACTTCCAAAACACCTATGAACAGTGTAGAGTAACTCGCGCTGAAGTTGTCCATCAATTGAAACAAATACATTCCACCCTGTAAATATATTTTTTAAAGTTTATGAAAAAAAAAATTTTTATGGCGTAAAAAAAAAATATTTACATTTGTACATAACATTAGGCCTAATAAGAACATGACCGTACAGACAACCAGCAATACCCATTTGTGGTGTTTGCGGAGCTTTTCTGGCCACGTATCGATGATCGTAGTGACCACAGTTTCAAGAATGGTAAACTAAAAACGAACAAAATGGTTTTTATTTTCTTGCAATTTTTTTTGCAACATTTTGCAACATTTTGCAAAATTATTTGCGATTTTCTGGCAATTTCTTGCAATTTTCTAGCAATTTCTTGCGATTTCCTGCCAATTTCTTGCAATTTTTTGCGATTTTCTGCCATTTTTTTGCAATTTTTTGCGATTTCCTGCCAATTTTTTGCAATTTTTTGCGATTTCCTGCCAATTTTTTGCAATTTTTTGCGATTTCCTGCCAATTTTTTGCTATTTTTGCTATTTCCTGCCAATTTCTTGCAATTTTTGCAATTTTCTGGCAATTTCTTGCAATTTTTTGCGATTTCCTGCCAATTTTTTGCAATTTTCTGCCAATTTTTTGCAATTTTTTGCGATTTTCTGCCAATTTCTTGCAATTCTTTTTCTCAATTACTTGAGTTCCTATGCCGAGTGTGAGCAACATTATAAAAAACAAAATGGCCCACACTGGAGATAACGGCAGCCGAGTGACTGCTTCCGGATAGGCGACAAAAGCCAACCCCGCGCCTTGCCCGACGACCTCATCGACCGACAATCCGAGTTCGTGGGCCATGAATCCCACGATACCGAATATAACGAAACCGGCGAAAAAACTCGTCAGCGGGTTGACTATCCCCACCAAAATCGCATCACTGCAACGAAAAAAAAAAAAACCAATTACCAAACAATTTCTCGCGTTCTTCAAGATTCCCTTACCGGAAGCAATTGTTGTGAAACTTGTTGTAACTCGCTAAAGTGATCAATCCGCCCCAACACGGGGCCAACGAAAAGAAAATCTGCACCGCCGCATCGCCCCAGATTTGAGCAGTTAATAACTTATCCCATTGCGGGGTCACGTAATACAAAATCCCGTCCATGTAACCGGGAAGAGTCGCCGCCCGAATGAGTAAAATGATAAGGACGACGTAGGGGAAGAAAGCCGTGAAATAAACCGCCTGAAAAATTAAATTAAATTAAATTAAATTAATTTCATTTAATTAATTTTTTTAATTATTAAAAACAAAATTACACACCTTGCCGAAGCTTTTGACACCTTTTAATAATGCGATGAAGCAAACTGCCCACGATAAAAGCAAGCACATGGCTAGTTCTAATTTAATGCCGCCTACGTCATGCACGCCGGTTGATATTGACAACATGTAATTACTAGAAATTAATAAAAATTTAATTAAAGTTTTCAAAATTTAATTTTTTTTCTTTTTTTTGGGGATTATTTTACTGGAAATATTCGTCAGTCGGCATTTTTGGTTTAATACTATTGGATTTTAAGATTTTCCACTCTTCATCGGTACTATTTCCTCGATTAATACACGTGCCATTGAGCATTAAGAAACCCGTAGGAGCTGTACAGTTTGTAACCTCAAACCGCCGACACGCTGCAATAAAAATAAAAAAATTAAAAATTAACAAAGACGATTCAAAATTAAGACGAAATTTGACATTTACCGTCCGTGTTCCAATCGTTACCGCACGAATTCCACGGCAAAACGTCCGTAAATGAATTAAATAAATAATACCACGTCCAACCGATGATCATATTATAATAAATCCCAACTAAAAACGAAACAATAAACATCCCGTAACCTAACCCTAAAAAAAAATTGAAAAAAAATTACAAAAATTGAGAAAAAAATTACAAAAATAAAAAAAAAAATTAATAAAAATTAAAAACCAATTAAAACCAATTAAAAAGCACCAAAATACCTTGAAATAACGGACTAATTTTCCATATTGTGATTGGTCCCTCACTCGCATATTGACCAAAAGCCAACTCTAAAAAAAACAATGGGAGCCCGGCTGTGGCTAGCATGATGAAATAAGGAATGAGAAAAGCACCTAAACCCAAAAAAAAATAATAATAAAATAAAAAAAATTTAAATTAAAAAAAAAAAAAAAAAAAATCAATTATTTTTATTTTTATTTATTCAGTCTTCCCAAATAAACGACCTTGAAAGTAATTTCAACTCACCGCCACCATTCCTATAGACCAAGTATGGAAATCTCCACACATTTCCCAGCCCGATGGCATAACTCAAACAACTGAGTAGGAATTCCGTTTTCGAACCCCAATTGCCTCGTTCCTCATTCTCGTCCTCGTCGCTCGCCCCCAACTTCCGATTAGTGACCGGCGACACCGGCACCGACACCGGCACCGCCACGGCCCTGCACGCCGCATTCGGAAGCCACTTGGCCGACGCATGACGTAACCATTTCTGCTTCATAACCGACTATTTCAACGAGTTGCCACTGAAACCCAAACACAAAAAAAAAAATAAAACATCTATTTAACCGAGCAAACACCAAATTTCCACAAAATAAACGTTAAAATTCAAAAAAAATTCAAAAAATTCAAAAAATTCAAAGAAATCGTGTTGGTCTTTACTGCCGCACTGTTCTCGCCGTTGTTGTTCGTTTCAATAATAGGAATGAGCGCGGCAGCAAAGCCTAACTTTTTCCGTTATTTTAACTGCAACTAAACAATTAAACTGTGGGCCCTCGCTGACCTCTAATAATCACCTGATTTGCACCTGGTATAAGATGACGAGTGCGCTTACCATCTGGTGGCAACTGGCGATGCCAACTCGACTGCTCCTTCTAAGGATGACTCAATCGCGGATTCCAATTACACCATCCGATCAAATCTTCATTTGACCGTTCGTTGCACCCGTTTCAATTGTCCCCACCGTTATGATGATTCTCGAAAAGGGTTTTCGACTCGGTAATTTTCCGTAATCTGATGCAATTTTGCGCGCAATTGCGGGTTTAATTTCATATTTTTCGAGGATGTGGCGTCTCCATCTGGCGGGAGTTGAAAGAAATGCGCCACACGCGAGGTTTGAATCGTATCAATTCGCTTTTAATTAGATCGATGAGGGGCGCTCGACATTGATCTTGAAACGATGGGAATGATTAGCGTTACTTACAGCTTGGTTCCGCAGACCCGGTGCCGCGCCGCTTCTATTAAGTCGTTTCCTCGACCTCGTGTTCCCACTTCAAGAATAAATTGCGGGCGGTTGACGTCACGTTGGCGCCGCTCGGGCCGCCTGGTAACGGAAAGCTGAAACTCGTGATGAAATAAATGAGTGTCGAGTTTTCGGGTTTTATAAACGCGGGTTGCGAAGAACAATAAAACCCAGCGAGTCAAAAAATAATAGGGACATTCCTTCAAAACTTGAAAAAAATAATCGATTTGCAGCTGCTGGAGATTTTATAAAATGAATCTCGTCAAATTACGAGCTCCCGTTACATTTTTAAAAGAAAATTTTCCATTACCGTAAAAGCTCGAATAGAACACCCATGCTCTATAAATGTAAACAATTATTTTAGTATTTTAGTCATTTTGGTCAATTTAGACATTTATTTTAATCATTTTGGTCAATTTAGACAATTATTTTAGTCATTTTGGTCATTATAGACAATTATTTTAATCATATTTATAAATTTAGACCTTTATTTTAGTCAGTTTGTTAAATTTAGACATTTATTTTAGTCATTTTGGTCATTTTAGACATTTATTTTAGTCATTTTGGTCATTTTAGACATTTATTTTAGTCATTTTGGTCATTTTAGACATTTATTTTAGTCATTTTGGTCATTCTAGACATTTATTTTAGCCATTTTGGTCATTCTAGACAATTATTTTAGCCATTTTGGACAATTATTTTAGCCATTTTGGTCATTTTAGACAATTATTTTACCCATTTTATTCAATTTAAACCTACGTTGTAAAGGATATACCGCGTTCAATGAGATCATTTACGGTAATCTCATTAAATTTACCTTGAAACCAAGTAAAAACTCAAAAATTCAAAAATTCAAGTTAAAAAAAATAAATAAATAAAATTTCTATGCAAGACAACACGGATAAGTCGATAACACGCGCAATCGATCAGTTTTGATCGCCTCGCCTCATTTCAGTTGTTCAGGTATCAATGGCTGTAAAACCAAGTGCCTCCTTTCAGCAAACTCATCCTGTTTATTCCCGCGAGGATGAAAACAGCTTGACTGCCAATTAACGAGCCGCAACCATCCCCGGCGCTCTAAAACCAAAAAAAAATTTAAAAAAAAAAAAAAAAAAAAAAAAAGAAAAGAAAAATGATGGAAAAAACCAATCAAAATGTCAAAATGCAAATTAAATTGTCAATCCGTCATGTGTCAAATTAAAAAAAAAAATTGATAGATTTGTTGAAAACTTTTCTCGTTTCCATGCCGACGTCGAGCTCGACTTCCGGTCGGTGGCAAAAGCGGGCCGCGAAAACTTGTTATCATTCGCATCCCCTCGCTCGTCACTGTCGGTCAGTTGTTGGGCTCACGTGACCGCGAGCACGGGTGAATCAAAGTCTGGCGTCGCCATGGCAACGGAGGATAAAGGAAGGAATAAGTTGGTCGACGGTTAAGTGGCGTGCCACCTGGCGGCATGCGAGGCGCTATGTGAGGCCATGTCGCTGCTGGTTCGCAAGGGATCCATGTTGCACCGTGCAAGTTCGGCGCGACGCTACTCCAGGAAGTACTCGACGGCAAGTCGGGAGCGGGAACGCGCCTCCTCCTTGGTGCCCCTGCACAAACCCAATGCAACGTCCGCTTCCCCGCGCAGCAACCGGCCGAGTGTCTCCAGCGTCACCACCACGTCCACCACTCTCACGCCTCCGGAACCCGACTCGCGACGCTCCTCGAATACCGTCAGTCAAGTAAGAACCTAAAAAAAAAATTATTAATTTTTTTGAATTTTTTTAAATTTTTTTGAATTTTTTTAAATTTTTTTGAATTTTTTTGAATTTTTTAAAATTTTTTGGTGAAAGCACCGCCTGAAATTCGGCTTCTCCTCGAGTACTGTATCGCGGTGAAGCCGCGCAACAAGTTCGAGGGGGCAAGAAATTTGGGGTTAATGCAAACCTCAACTAGAATTCCAATTTGAGTTCGTTGCGAGCGGATCTGGCAATCAAACACAAGTACATCGAATCTCTTTTTAGCCATTGATCGAGTTCGTCAAGTAAATTGAGTCTGTGAATTAGAAGAACGAGTGGGTGCGAGTACGAAAAAAAAGAAGAAAAAAAATGTTGCACGTGCGACACGAGACGGAGAAAAAAAAAAAGAAAAAAAAAAAGAAAAAAAGAAAAACGACAAATGTCAAGCGTAATAGCCAGCTCCTGACCACAATTACTGCTAAATTAACGCGTTAAATTAACACACCTGAACGTTACATACATTTTTTTTATCTCCCCATTTTTTTTTCCTCGCCATTAGTCTTGTTTTCGACCGGTTTCCAAGACGACGACCATGTTTTTTTTTTTGTTTTTTTTTTGTTTTTATCATTCAGACCACGGCGAGAATGATGAGCGCTGTAACCATGCAACTAGCGACACATTAAAATATTTTTATTTTATTTTTATTAAAAAAAAAAAAAAAAAAAAAAAAAAAAATGGAATAAAAAGTGATGTTTGATGTACAGCACTTTCGCATCTTGTTCAAGCTGTCGGAAATTCGATTAAAATTCCCCTCCGCGAATTCCCACGTCCGTATTTCGGTGTTCGCGAATCAATTCACGCTCGGCAGTATAAAAATGATTATTACTACTATTCGCAGCAAATTCGATAGACAAATTGCCCCGTTTTATAAATAATTCATGAAACCCAAACAATTGTTTAGCTATTTCATAAATAAACCACAAAAAAAAAAAAATAAATAAAAATAAAAAAATAAATAAAAAAATTAAAAAAACCAACAACAATTCCAATAAATTCCAAGCGTCTATTTCCAGTGCACGCGCGCGCTATTAAATTAAATTTAACACCTCGCATTAATAATTAAAAAATAATCTACGTACATCTTGTACATGGAAGCGCAAAATAATCAAATTTGCAGCCACAATCGAAACAATCGAAAAATCAAGCGCAGACAACGCGCAACATCAAATTGTTGTCGATATCGGTAAAAAAAAAAAAAAAAAAAAAAAAAAAAAAAAAAAAAAAAAAAAAAAAAAAAGTGCAAGTGCGAGGAAAACCCCACGAGAGAGAATTTCCCTCGCAGCTGTTTCAGAGGATAAAAATCCGTTATCAAGCTTTAAAGTCGAGCTGTTCTTATTGATACGCATCTCAGCGTTCTCAGTGTTCCCCGCAGCCCCCGGAATGCGAAAAATGCAACCAAACTGCCAATCTCGGTCTAGATTTACGAGCCGAACGACCTCTGACCTTCCGCGCGTTCGTTTCACCTTTAAAATTCGCTCTGTCCTTGAGTTTTCCTCGCAACGCGATGCGGGCAAAGAAAAATTACGAGCGGGGAATCGGGGATTGATGAATAAAGCGCGAGATAAAACTCGCTAAGCCGTGATTCTCATTTTCCAGATTTCTGTGGATGATCGCAAGCATCTGTACGACGATGTTGAGAGCGGGGGTGCGGTTCGTGGAGCCAATTACGGGTCGATCGTGTACCAGATGCGCGACGCGAACGACGAGGCGAGCGGCTGCGTCGATTTCGTGGGTCGCGCACTTGGCATTTTGTTCAACACAGGTAAAAATTGGAATTAATCAACGGATTAAACGCGGCCAAATTGCATTTTAATGCAATCCGAGCGAGCGACCAGTCGCTTCCCACACACGCCGCTAGCCACTCCTCACTCGCCACTAAATTGCATTTGCTTGTACTCGCATCTTAATCCAATTCCCGCCCGACCAAAACCACGCGTCCCTATTAATTAATCAATCTTTTCTTCGCATTTCAAGTGTTCTTCACCGCTCTCTTGCTCCTTCTCGCCGTCATGCCGATTCTCATGGTCGTCATGGGTAAGTCTAAATAAGAGAAACAAACAAAAACTAATCAAAACAAATCACAAATAACTTTTTCTTTGGCTTTTTCTTGATTTTTCTTGATTTTTCTGTTTTTGTTTTTCTTGATTTTTCTGTTTTTGTTTTTCTTGATTTTTCTTGATTTCTCTTGATTTTTCTTGATTTCTCTTGATTTTTCTTGATTTCTCTTGATTTTTCTTGATTTCTCTTAATTTAAAAAAAAAAATTTTCTTGTTTTCTCTTGATTTCTCTTTATTTCTCTTGATTTTTTTTGATTTTTCTTGACTTCTCTTGATTTTCTTGATTTTTCTTGATTTTTCTTGACTTTTCTTGATTTTCTTGATTTTTCTTGATCTCTCTCGATTTTTTTATTTTTCTTGATTTCTCTTGATTTCTCTTAATTTTTTAAAAAAAATGTTCTTGCTTTCTCTTGATTTCTCTTGATTTCTCTTGATTTCTCTTGATTTCTCTTGATTTCTCTTGATTTTTCTTGATTTTTCTTGATTTCTCTTGATTTTTCTTGATTTCTCTTAATTTCTCTTGATTTTTCTTGATTTTTCTTGATTTTTCTTGATTTTTCTTGATTTTTCTTGATTTTTCTTGATTTTTCTTGATTTCTCTTGATTTCTCTTGATTTCTCTTGATTTCTCTTGATTTCTCTTGATTTCTCTTGATTTCTCTTAATTTTTAAAAAAATTTCTCTTGATTTCTCTTGATTTTTCTTGATTTCTCTTGATTTCTCTTGATTTCTCTTGATTTCTCTTGATTTTTTAAAATTTTTCTTGATTTCTCTTCATTTTCTTTTATTTTTCTTGATTTTTCTTTATTTCTTTTGCTCTTTCTTGCTCTTTCTTGATTTTTTTCAGGTGTAAAGTACCTGCGCAACTGCCCGAGCGAACCTCACGTGCCCATCTATTTGCTAGTGGGCGGTTGCTTCGGTTTGTTCCGAATTTCGCTTCTCACGTGGCGCCAAACTCGCTCCCGTCGACACTACGGCCACTTCGAAGAATCGCTTCTTCTAAGCACACACCACAGCGAAGTAGCGGGCGCCATCATGTGCGCCAGGGTTTTAGAGACGTTGTTGACGCTTTTTCTCATCGTGTGGTTCGTCGCGGGCAACTATTGGACTCTGACGATTTTCCAGCCCAACTACACGGCCCCTCCGTTGGCTCCGCGCAACTGGTGCGACCGTACGGTCTATTTTTTCGCTTTGGGCCAGATCGGCGCGACCTACGCCATTGTCGCGTGTTTCGCGGTCTTTTCCTGCTGTTTGGGCATCGGGCATTTGCTTACTGCCATTTTTTAGACAACTCTTTGAGATTTGGTCACGTACAAAACAAAAAAAATCTATTTATTTATTTCGTTTCTAGTATTGGAGAAGCGATGTACAAACTTTATACACATATGCACGAGTTAACGTTTATTTTTGCTTCAAGTGCCGCGGCGGCCATTTTTGCTCATAGTTGAACAAATTTTTCTTCGTCGCTTTTTTTGCACAATTCGTACATAGAGCCGACATCATTTTTCTACGAACAAGCTGTACGGCTATTTTTGACTCTTTTACGGTTGGGACGAGAAGAAAACCACTTGAAAATAAAAGTATATAATTCTTAACTATTTTCGACCAACGTTTTTTCCCGCGCTCGCGATGACGTCGTCACGTCACGATCGAGATTAATGGAAGGAATTATGCTACCGTATTTTAAACTTATAACGAAACAGAATAAACCTAATAAATCTATATATATACACACACGGGTACGTGTAATCTAGAGACGGATGAAGAGTGTTATTGATTAAGTGAAAACAACTGTTACATCACCCTCAATTGCCACATAAAATCGTACGTGATTGGCTGAAATTACAATGACGTAAACAAACATGGGGGCATGGATGATCAACATTCGGGAACTGCTGTGATCTTTTTCGCTTCTATTTCACCCATTTCGAAAGAATAAACAAAAATATAAACGAATCTGTGATGAGTTGCACACTGGGTCATTATTTTTGTAAATGAAAACGGACGGGGAAACTGTAGAACGTAATAAATTAAAAAATAATTGCATTTCAAGTGCTCGTTTATCTCGTGTCCTCTACTCTTTTTATCCACTCCAACATCACGAATAAATCGATACAACTAAGAAATTTATTGCCACGTGTCCTCCTCGAGGTCCATTTAGTCAAAAAATAAACAAAAATAAAAATAAAAAATAAATAGTCGAGTTAAATTTCAAATAAATTGCAAATTTAATGCGCACAAACGTATCTAATTGAATGTCACATTGACATCCGAGCGGTTCAACTTGTGTAATATAATCGCGGTAATTTCCCCGAAGAATGCGAGGAACTTTAAAAACACTCCTTTTGCCGACAGGATAAAATTTCTCGCATTGTATCACGTTTTATTTGTAGAATAAAGAAAAACAAAATTTATATCGCCGAATTTGAATTGGCATTTTTCATTTTTGACACCTGTCTGCCGTTAATTTCTCCCATGGCGCCAGATGGCGTAAATCTTTAATGCGACTTTGATGGTTTGCATACCTCTTGTTGTTATATTTGTTTTCCCGAAAAATGCACTAAAGGATTGTTAATGCAGCTTTTAATCATCTTTATCGGCTCCTAAAAATATCATTAACATTCTTATACGAGCATTTTAATTCCGGTTTAAAGCGCAGAAAGAGAAGTGAAGGCAAATCGACCTTTTACCTTTGAAAAAAAATTTTTTTTTCTTCTTTTCTGTGGTCTCCGCCATTAATCACGAGCAACTAAATCCAACGATTCTGCGCAAACGATCTAAAAATGTCAAGATTTTGCGCATCCATGAAAATATTCATTGAAAAATGAAAATTAATAAATATTTATCTTTAAGTATTTAATCGCTTCGAACTCGCCGACCTCAGAAAAGACCCGGAAATCGCCGACCAAGTCGGCAACATGGCGCCCATCGGATAGTCCCAGGAGAATAATAAAGAGAAACGAATGAAAACGATCGATGAAACAAAACCACAAAAGTTTTCACAATCAAATACGAAATTCTCACTTTTACTTAAAATAGCAAATCAGAGCGATACAAAGAGATCGATTGAATCCAACGCCGAGCGAAATCGAAGCTCAATAGAAAATGGCGGCGATAAAATACATCGTTCGCTACAAGTACTAAGCGGAAGCGCTTTAGCTAAAATTGGGAGAAGCCAACTTAAACGTACGCTGGGATTACTAAGGGGCAGAAATTTCAATGCTGAATAATTAAATAAATAATGTACAAAACACTCCACATTTTTTTAGGAGATAAACTTTGTAATTGTACAAACAAACTCAGAAATCTTGAGCTTAATATAAGTAACCAAAAAAAAAAAAGTGCATCTTAGAAAATTAATAAAAACAATTTAAAACCTCAAAAAACAATGTAATTAATCAAATCAAACTGAGTTATTAAATGGTTTCTCTAATGCACCAGTACAATAAATGCTAAAAAAATGTCTTCCTTCTTTACTTTGGCCAATATTTAGTAAAATTGACACGTGTTCTATGCTAATCAAAGTGTGCTCTACAACTTTGTAATTGGAAATTTTGCTCTAACTCTGACGGTTTCTGAAATAAAAACGAAATGACCTTGAAAAATCCTTTCAAGGTCATTGAAATTGTTCATCGTAAAGAGCACACCTAATTTGCCACTATTTCAAAATATCAGAATTGTCTCGTTAACCTTATTCAAATTATTTCCATGAAACCAGACTTTTGATTCACCTGGTACGCGTCGTTTACGAACAAATTGAAGCGGACACAATTCCAGAGTTACAAATGGCATTCGCATTTTCTTTGTCAGTGAAAGAGGAAAACGAACGTCAAAACAAGACCGAATTAATAATTATTATATCTAACTAGCGCATCCATAAAAATATCCATTAAAAAATAAAAATTAAGAAATATTTCTATGACATAAAAAACAAAAAAAACGTCTGATAATTTTTAAAAATCTTGATTTAAAAGCGCTTTTACATTTATTCGCCGCGCCATCTATCGCTAAAACCCGGAACTTGTGCTTTTAAAACTGGCTTTATTTTTTCGCCGTTGTGATTTCTAGAAAATATTTCAGTCTCGATGCGTTGGGATTGGTATAAAACTCCCCCGCCCGTTCGCCTTCGAGGAACTCCGGCATATCGCCATCAACTCATCGTCTGCGCTTCGGTCCTAACGTTTTTCTGCGGGCTCGGAATTCTATTGCAGTAAGCCTAACCACAAAAAAAAAAAATTCAAAAACCACCCACGAATTTGTATTTATTTCAGACTTGGCGCTGGTGTCGACAAATTCACACAATTCAAGGACCAACCCGACCGAAGAAAGGAATTTCTGAGGCACTTGGTGCCCGGCCTCACACTCGCCGATCTCAAAAGAGACCGGGAAATCGCCGACGAAGTCGGCAACACGGCGCCCATCGAATAAAACACTCGTTCGCTTTCCGTAGCCTTTAGTTGAATGTAGAAAACCCGTGTAAATCATGTATTAAAATGTTGAATAATATTTAAAATGAAGCGAACTAAATTGTCACTGAAAAGGCCGCACGAGTCCCAGGAGAATAACGAAGAGAAACGAGTGAAAACGATCGATCAAATTGAAACAGTAAAAAGCAAAAACACGAATAAGTTTTCACATTTAAATAAGAAATTCTCACTTCAGAGCGATGCAAAGGGATTGATACGATCCAATGGGGATCGAAATCGAGGCTCAACGGAAAATGGCGGTATGTAAACGAATAAATAAATAATTTAAAATCTCTAAAAAAAAAAAATTTTAAAGATTCGGAAATCAAAGAGAAATTCACCTGCGAAATTTGCAAAAAGGAATTAACTCATTTTAATATGCAAAGAAGATTGCAGCATATAAATAGGTATTAAATAACGGATTTTTTTTAAAATAGCCGCCATTGTTATGTATGTCGTTTAGGTGCGCTGATGAACAAATTGAAGCGGACACAATTCTTCAACTCGTCTACCAATGTCCATTTTGCAGAAAAGATCTCTCCCACAACGTAAATAAATCATTTTTACGTAAAATTATTTATTTTGATTTTATCGTTTTTTTTTTTTTTTTAAAGGCTAAAACGAACCATTTGAAGCTTTGCGCCCGGTCGAACGGTGTGACCGATCCTGAAAAATTGATCAAAGTGAATCAATTAATGGAAAAGCAAGCGGAGGAGCGCCGTGCTTTGCGACTACCCACTGCAGTGTCAAAACCAAAAGCAATTAATAAACCAAAAGGAAAAAAGTCCGAGTTAATTATTTAAATCGAAATGTAGATTTGAATTTAAATTTTTTTTATTATTTTTATATTTTTTTTTAGTAAATTGGATCCGGAGTTACAAATGGCTCTTGCAATTTCGTTGTCGTTGAAAGAGGAAAACGATCGTCAAAACGAAGCCGAATTATTTGAATTTGGAATTCCCGCTGCGACTTCAACGACGAATTCGATCCAGGAACGACGTAGGAAAAGGAAACCCGAAAAGTAATTGCTATTAAATCGATTTTTGATTTTAAAATTATAATTTAAAAAAATATATTTTTTTTAGTGTTTTGTTGCCAAGATTAATGACGGTAACACCAAAAGAAAAGGCAGAATTACTGCAAATTAAGATTTCTCAAGTTCTGGACGAAGAAGTTTGTTGTTTACGAGCGGGAATAAATAAATCGATTAACTTTTAATTAATTTTTCAGGACAAAATGCAGATATTGAATATTAACGACATTATGGGACGAAAAAGGGACGTGGAAGCGAGTAAACATGGACAAATTAAAGTATTAAATCCTCTAAAAATTCATTATTTACAATAAACAAATCGAAATTTGATTCTAGAGTCCCGTTTTGTGGAGGAAAGCATCGAGTCGGGACACGGAATTGGATGACAATTTGTTTTCACTCGTCGCTTCGAAGCGAAAAATGGTTTCGGACATCCCTGGTCGCGACTCGACTCAAATTCCACTGGAAAATCAATTGCGCGAGGCGGGCGAAAGTTCTCACCAACAAATCGATCGCACTGAAAAATTGATCAACACCAAAGTAAAGACCGAAAAACGGTTAAAAATATCAAAAATCTAAACTAATTCGTCTTAATTTAGTTTTCGGACAACGAAATGATAAATCTCGGCAGTTTGGCCACCGATTTCGAATCCCTGGTTGGAAATCCAAAACTAAGCGACGTCACAATTCGCACCAAAGATAGAAGTATCATCTATGCGCATCGTTTAATCCTATTCGCGCGTTGTTTGCCCTTGTACGAGGAAACCGAGGTCAACGAAAATTCCATTCTTGATTGGTCGATGGTGTCCACCGAATCGGCCCGAACATTTTTATCGTTCCTGTACACCGCTCGGCTCGTTTCCACCAGCGAAAACGTTCTAAAAGACATGAAAATCCTTGCAAAAAAGTATTTTTTTTTAATTTAAAAATTAATTTTATAATAAATTTTTCCGTTTTCAGGTACGATGTGCACCAATTGCTCGAAACTCTCGCGGAAAAGTCGTTTATCGCGTCGCCCGAGTGTTTTTCGCCCGATTTATTACCGTTAAGTGATCACGATGTCGATTTAACGGACAACGACGACGATTATTGCATATCTCCTACAATTAACTCTCAAATGACGAGGAAATGCGACGCCGATGCGAATGTCAAAAGTGAAACATCGACTCCAATCAGAAAAATGTCGACTCCGAGAGACCGTCTGTTCAGTGTGTCCACCATCACGACGAGCGACGACAACGAAATCGAAGCGTCGTTTTCTCCGTCGGAATTACGAAGAACTGCACCGTTCGGTGACGTCATTCGTGATTCGGAGGCGCAGGATGACATTAAAATGTCGTGTTATTCGCCCATCATTTCGGAAGTTAATTACAGCATATTGCAACGAAAAAATTCATTCGACGAGCTACAAGATGAAGCTTGTGTGGTCGGATCAATTTCTCCGAAAATAATCGATGCAAATCAAAGTTCGGATAGTATACAGTGTTTAGATGATGATGATGATTTTTTCGATGTTTGTGAGTAGTTGTAATAGCTTTTTGTTGTTTATCGGAGGAAATAAACTATTTTTCGTTTTCGCTTAGCGAGAATGTGTTATTCGCGAACTGAATCGTTTCGTGACCCGGAACCAGCGCAAGTTGAGAATATTTCGTGGAGAGATTATGACGATTGTAACTACGATTTGTCCAGAGTGAGTTATCGCGCTGTTTTTTGCAATAATCAACAAATCGGTTGATTTTTTTTGTTGTTTTTAAGGATCCGAGTCTAAATTCGTCGCCGCTCGTCGATCCTTTGCTACCGGATACGCCAATTTTACCCCTCGCACAACGAATTAAGAAAAGCAAAAACCCCGAAAAGCCAATTCCGGATGCACGAGTTACTCCGAAGAAATTGACTTCGGACGCAAATCGGAAGGTGGTGCGGCGAAAAAAGCAAATAAGTGCATCTCAACCCGTTGTCACGAATATAACACCCAAACCCAACTACATCGACATGAATACACCCGCCATTAGAGTAAAAATCGCAAAAATATCAATAAAAATGAAATAATTTCCTATTTTTTTATAGCAACAACTCAAGAAATTTGGACTTCGTCAATTACCAAACAAAAAAGCAATTCAAATGCTCGAGCACATATATGAGGGAACCCATCCATGTAAATAAAATTTTTAAAAAAAATTAGATTAATTAATTAATTAATCGTAATTTTGTTAACTTAGTGGTGACTGATAGCGAGCACGAGAATTCCACCATTGAGAAATCCATCAAAATGGCGGATCATGAAACCGAAGACGGTGAAAGTGGCTCGCAAAGCGACCCTCTCAACGAGTAGGAAATAAAATGTTTAAAAAAAATGAAATATCGTTTACCTTATTTCGCGTTTTATTCGTAGGAGCCAAGAACTGCTGGAAGAAACATGTTTTCTAGATGAATCTCCGTGTCCGCCTACCGACGATATTTCTGAAGCTTTTAAAACTTTCGTTCGGTCGAGACCGGATATTTATAAAAAGATACTTCTATACGAGGTAAATACAAACAAATTAACTCTTATTAATTCACTTTTAACTTCAACTCGCCTAATGTTGAACAGCCGCTTAACTTCAACGAACTTCATTCGGAAATAAAAAATTCCGGTCTGAAAATCAAAATGGCCACCCTGAAAGAATTATTAGATAAACAATGCATCACGTTTACGCTTCCGAGAGACCGGGACCGACCGAAACAGCGCGGACGTAAAACGAAAAAGATGTAAAATTAATTTGTATAGAATTTTGTATATATTTATATATTTTTTATTAATTATTATTAAATATGCACTCTACTGTTGGGGCAGGTACATACATTCATGAGAAAACCTGAGCAATATTTGAATATATAAAAAAAAAAAAAAAAAAAAAAAAAAAAAAAAAAAAAAATGATTATCCAGTTTGGCACAAGGAAAAATTCAAAACAAAGTTAAAATGGAAACAATCTTTCTTTTTTTTAGCAAAAATAACTGACACCATTAAATTAAAGCTAATCAAATGGTGTCCTCCATTTCGATTTTCGACACGCTACGTTTTACATAGGAAAATAAATTACACTTTACTCAAAAGTTCCTTCTAAACCAACACAGACTAGAAGCTAATTCACGCCATGTTGAATGCACGTTCCACCAGTCAACACCTGAGTTTTGGTAAGAGAATACGCATCATTTGCCAGCCAACAAAATCATCTAACTAGTGCTAAATTAGTCGTAGAATCGAAATTATCTTTAAAATCGATATAATCCGAGTCGTGAAACAACTCTTCGTGTTTATCATCCAAATACCTATTTAAAAAAAATATAATTAAACTCGAATCAAATTCAAACGATTAAAATTTACCTGAGAAATGTTTGCAAATGTTTTCCTAAGAGTTGGAGCTTTTGCAGCGGCATATTTGACCGACTCAATAAATCTGGAAGTTTCACTACAAAACAATAATAAGAAAAATATTGGAAATGGGACAAGTTGATTGGTTTTCGTGCGAGGAAAATACCAAAAAGCCGTAACAAGTGATGAACGCCGTAAATGAGCGACGGAGCCGGGGTTTCGTTGTCGTAGACACTCGAAGGAAGAAGACTCCAGTTTAATGCATCCTGGCAATGGCGACATCGCAAATCGTAGAATCTCTGCGGCGAATGGCTGCAATTTTTAAATTTTTTAAATTATTTTCTTTTTAAATTTGTCTCCAATTCGACCGACTTGAGAAAAGAAGTCGACGGCGAAGCAGCTTCGGGTGATTCGATCTTTTTCGTGCTGTTATCCGACGAACAACTGTCTTTTTCGATGGGAATTGTTCGGTCTAGCAAAGAATCGTCGTCCGATTTCACTGTTCAAACACAAAAAAAAAAAAAAATAAATCAATAAAATGATTTAAAAATCTTAAAAAAAAAAAAACTCAATACCATCGCAATTATCTGTTATTTCCAGAGTAGATTCCGAGCCATCCATATACGTTTCCGCACGTTTGCTGCAATCGAACACTAAATCGCTTTGATTTATTGTTCCAGTTGCAATATCACAGGTTGGAATTGGTGAAATGCCTGACAAATTCCTATTAAAAACAATAAAAATTAATTAACAACTGTAAAAACCGTTCCAAAATAGCCGCATCACCTTTGTTTGTAGCTACATTCGGATTTAAAACGCGTCGTATAGTATTCGTATTGTTTCATCTCCGAATTATATAATAAAAGACTCGAAAGTGTGAAATCGAAATAAATCCGAAGCCCGTCCACAACTTCCTTGCATAAATTCAACCTGAAACGATTATATTTATTTTAAAATTAAATTTTAAAAACAATTAAACTAAACCACCTCTTATCGCAGTCTTCGTGGCTCCCTGACTTCGGCGTGGAGTGCAACTCAGTTTCCACATACGTCTGGACAAAATCCTCCAATATAAAAATAACGTTCGGTTCGCACGGCAACCGAACCAACTTATCGCAATGTTTAATAAACAAAAAATCGTTTTCCAGTTGTCGTTTCAAGCTGTCGGGAATCCTCAACAAATTCTCCAAAATGCTCAATTTCATCGATTTAGTACATGGGTTTGTCCGCTTCAAACGATCCTAAATTAAAACCAAAATAAATAAATAAATCAATAAATAAAAATCAAATTTTCTTAATTTATTGCCAAACCTTTTGTCTATTGAGTTGCACCACCTGTGCCATGTTTCTTTTCCTTTTACTGCTTTTTTTATCGGTCAACAACGCCTCTATTAATCCTCTTTTCTTGGTACTTTTCCTAAAACGAAATAAAATAATTTTAATTTGAATATTTATATTTATTTAATGTTCGTGTACAATTTCACGATGGCTTGTTGAGCTAAGAGTTGCTGCAAATCTCGGTTTTCTCGGTTATCTTCGAGCATTAATTCTTCAGGTACGAATCGGTCCCAGCTACTGTTCCACCCGTTGAAATGGACGCGGTATTCGGGAATCTTGCGCCCGCATTTATCCTTCCGAACAGCGATGTCCAACACCTGCAAAACGCGGAAAACGGAATGAATGGATTGTTGACAACATGACAACGACTGGTGACAGATCGGAAATTTAATTTGTTTGAATTTTATCCGAGCGTGGTGTTGTTGTTTGTTTTAATTGTATTTACGGCTCGTGTTTATTACCTTCGATTCGTATAAAACTTTGGCTTTTGTTGGATCGGGTTCGTAACACAGTACTGTTTCACTTTTTTCGAATTTGAATTTTACGCCTCTGGTGGAAACCATTTTCGTTTACGATGGCCACCCGGTTCTGGCTTTCATTCTTTTATTTTTTTTTTTTAAAAGGATTTTTTTTTAATACTTGGTAAAAGACACAAATCAGATAAATGTGCTCAAAGGTTTGTTTAATAATAATAAAACTTCCAAAATTAAAAAAAGCAGAAACATTAATATATTTAATTTATTTATTCAAAATTTATTTACGTTTTTATTCGTGCTACCTCTGGCGAGGAAAAGTGAGACTAATATTGGTTGATTCATTTCTGGTGGATAAAATTGTGATTTATTTCTTTATTTTATGTTTCCCAAAAACGTTTTATTTCTTTATGAAACAACGAGGAAAATGTTACTATTATTTTAGGTTGTTAATTCTGTTCTTTTGTTAAGCCAAGTGCTGCCACCGAGTGAGAGACGAGAAAAGCTAAAAACTAAACAGCCATTTTTTGGGGTCGCGACAAAAAGCTGGGTAGTAATGAATTGTTTTTAAACTGTATTTTTAACAATTTTTATCATTTTAGTGTTTAATGATTGTAAAACTAACTATTTCATATTAAAAAAGTGGTGTTTTGAAATTAATAATGGAAACATTAAGTTATTCCTTTACTGTATTTTTTGAAGCATCACCATTTTAATATTGCAGTTTCCTGGAATTATTAATCTATCACCAGTTTTGGTTTATCTATCAATCATCAGTTTTAGTTTGTTCAATCCTAATAATAATAATAATATCTTTGGTCACAATTCCTCCAGTTGTCCAACTGTACTTCCCCAAAAAACCAATATTTTGAAATAAACTGACCACAACCCCACTACTGCGAGAAAATCATCAAAAATGGCATGCAAGCATTAAGACGCATTTAAAATTTCTTTTTTTGTGCTTCTTTTAATACTGTTGTTGGTTTGTGTATAGACAACAGAAAGCAAATAACACACCTAACTGCGAACAGGTGTGAGGCAATTACTTTTTTGGGCCTGTTTGTAGTTTAGTTTTTTTCGTCTCGGTTCTTCAAGTAAGTCGCATTTATATATTTACATAACACGAGATACAAAACTGGAATGTACTGTACAACACGTCAAAATGTTATAACGTTATGTGATGTGACATAACAGTAGGCAGCAGACAATAACGTAACGTAACGTAATGTGAAAGATACATAATGTTATATAATGTAACGTAAAAGTTACTGACGTAACGTAATGTTAAAAATACATAACGTTTTTACATAAGGTACCTAACCTTATAACGTAACATCATGTTAAAAAAATATTCGTTTGTTCATTTTTTTTAAGTTTAAAAATTATTGATGGATTATTCCACTACACCACAAGGTACCCAACTGGGTACACCATGGTGTAGTGGTACCCAGCTTTTTGCCGCGACCCCATTTTTTGGACGGTTAATTTTACAATTTAAATAAACTCCACAAGTATCTGAGTCATTGAATTTTAATAAACTCGGAAATAAAACGGAAATTAGCTATGTATACAGCTGTCAATAACCGTTAACCGATAACACAATATAAAATTAAAACATATGGTATAGTCATAAAGACAATTCATGATTTCACTTTGATTCATTAAATCGAAAAAGACACAATAAGAATTACTAATAATTCCACGAAAACATTCAGTTTGGATTTATCTGACGTCTTCACAAACAATAAAATACAAAGAACATGCCCCATTGCGGCAATAAACCTAACTAAGGGAGCGAATACAAACAATAAGCAGCATTTGTCTATAAAACAAAGTTGGAAAAAAATAATTAATTAATTAATTCTACCCACACATCCTGAATAAACGCACTCAACAGTAGATGCTCTATCAGTCAACCTCGAGACTCAGTGGATGTTGCATTAAAAATCAAGCAACAGGAAACATCGCACACTCCAAGTAGATATACGAGATTAAATTATACAATTCTAAAATGAAACAAATTTATTTTGTAGGTTTAACCACTGAATTACAGAATTTCATTATTGAAATGGCTGAAAAAACCAAAATTGACCAGCAAAAAGTGCTTGAAGAATTCAGAAAACTCGCCACAAGTAAAAAGATGAAACTATAACGAAAAAAGTAATTAATTAATAAACATTTTGCAGATGAAAAAGATTTGTTTCCATGTACCGAAGACGAATTCCTGTTGAAGTTTCTTCACATGTGCAATTTCGATTGTAAAAAATCAAAGCAGTTGCTGTTGAATTACTACAAATTGAAATTTGACCATGCGCAGTTGTACACCAATTTCAGTCCTTCAGCACCTAACATGTTGGCGATTTGGGAGGCAGATTTTCTCATCGAAATACCGCAACTCGATCACCTAAATCGAAAAGTAGTTGCAATGTGTCTAGGTATACAACATTCAATATTACCAGTGTGCAAGTTGGATTGATGGGTCCTAGTAGAACCGTAGTTAGAATTTTCGATACTTAGCGAGATATACGGTCTGTTACAAAATTATAAGGACAGTCAATTTATATATGTATATATATATATATATATATATATATAAAAATAAGGTTAAAACAATGTTTCACACCAAATTTCAGAACAATTCAACGATTAGGTCTCAAGTTAAATTTTTTTTTCGTGAATCAATCACATTTTTAGTAGCTATTTTCATCCTCTATGGGTCCCCTAAACCAGGGGTCGGCAACCTGCGGCTCTTTCGATGTCAAGATGCGGCTCTCCAGTTTCATGCGCAAATATATTTTTTGGTTGATTGCTTGATTTTTGCAGCGCATATAATAAAAAAAACACTTTCGCCAGGGCTCTATGGCTGCCAACTGCCGCCATCACTTGTCACTACTACAACCCAGCTATTTATTTTAAATCAAAAATCAAATTTATATACCTAATCCTAATCAAATACCATAATATTGAAACAAAAATGTTAGTGGCTCTTTAAAAACTGAGAAATTTTGTAAATTGTAACTTTTGGCTCTTCCGTCTCAAAAGGTTGCCGACCCCTGCCCTAAACTATAGTTATTGCAAAAGAAGGGCCCCAAATGTGGGGGTCTCAAATTGCAAAGAAAAATTTATTTTCCAAAAATAATTTTTATAAAATATTAATGAGAATTTTTCCCCTTAAATACAGCCCCAAAAATGGCTGTGAAAATGGCCCCATATGCACCACTTAAATAAAAGTATATTGTAAACTTAAAATCCTGCTCTGCCATTTGTCAATATATATTTTTTCTGTTGATTAGGAAAGTGGAATCCAAATATTAGCAGCTTCAACGACCTATTCATTGCACTCCACATGTGTTTCGAAGTGGTAATTGAAAGTTTGGAAACAGGAATCAATCAAATCGTCCTCCTTTTAGATGTGAGCGGAATTGGATTACAACATGCCAAACAACTCACTCCTTCCAACGTCAAGAAACTCATTGCTTTGATAGAGGTAAAAACCAATAAATTATTTAAATAGAATTTAGAATAATTCAATTATTATTATTTTAGAGATCTCTTCCCGCAAACTTCCAAGAATTTCACATCATAAATGAAAACACCCTTTTCAAGACTATATATGGTCTCATCAAGCCATTTTTAAGTATGAGTGAAAGGGTAAGTTGACTAAATTCAATGTATTAATTATCCAAAATGACTGAATTTAATGTATAAATTGACCAAAACGACTGAATTTAATATCTAAATTGAACAAAACGACTGAATTCAATGTATAAATTGATAAAACAACTGAATTCAATATCTAAATTGATCAAAACACTGAATTTAATATCTAAATTGACCAAAAAAACTAAATTCAATCAATATCTAAATTGCCCAAAAAAACTAAATTCAAGCAATACCTAAATTGAACGAAATAACTAAAATAAATGTTTAAATTGATCAAGAACACTAAAATAAACGTTTAAATTATCCAAACTAATTGAATTCAATAACTAAATTGAGTGAAATCTAGGTTCTGTCAATAGAGCGTGAGTGTTCTGTCAGAGCACTTGTGGTAAGCGAAGACAATTAACACACGCAAGAAGTAATTTTAATCAACGCGCTTTCGATCTTTTTGGTCTTCACCAACTACTAAGTACCGATTTAATTTCTTTAGATAACTTTCCATGGAAAAAATATCCAATCTCTGCACCAACGTGTCAATCCAAACATTTTACCGAAGGAATTTGGAGGTCCCCAGCAGTCTATCAGTAGCAAACAAATGACAAAGAAACTGATGGAGTATGAAGATTATTTACAAAAAGTTAATAGTTTTGGTTATAAAGTTTAGCACAATATCACACCAGATTAAGATTAAAATTAAAACTTGTAATTTTCAAAAAGAAAATAAAATTCTAGTCAGTCACAAAAATTAAACAAAAAAATTATTTTTTTTGTCCAAAGTTTCAGCTGAATTTTAAAACGTAGAACCACCGAGAGAAATATTGCATCACCTTGTCATTTGGCAAGAAAACAACTTTATTCAATTCCCAAACAAAAAACCATCAGTCTTATAAACGTAAAATATATGTACGTACAGTTTTCATGGTATATCTGTTCTTTAAAAACCATATTTGAATGCTTAATGTGCCATCTGGGTGACTGTTGCAACGTCACTATTGCGTGGGACACACAGTTTGTGCTATTGTTGGTAATTGCATTACGTCAGATTGTTCAGATGCTTAGTTTTATATTCCCTGGACGACGCATCTTCGGAGGACATAGCTGCATTAGTGTTGCGGCCATAAGCTTCTTAGTCAACGACAATCGGTAAGTAAATAAATAATAAATAAATAAACAAAAAGGATGTCTGCTTAAAACCACGTGGCAGAAGTGAAACTTTTAACTTAGTTGTTGATATTCATAAAATTTTAATTTTTCAAAATGGAGGTCAGTATAAAATAAATAAACAAACTTAAGATCAAAATAAATGTATTCTGTGTATTCACGTTTTAATACGATCCTTTAAATTTGAGGAAAAAAATAAAAAGTTTAAAATTTGACTTTTCTCAAGGTGACCAGACTTCCCGGTTTAGTACAATTCGTCCCAGTGTCACGAAAAACCTCTTCGGGTATAACCTACTTGTTTGACATATTAAAGTATACGCGAAAATGTGTTTTACCCAATCGTATTAAAAAGATGAATGCACAGAATATATTTATTTTGATCTTAAGCAACATATTAACAAATATTTCTTCCGTTTCTTTACTTTACACTGAATTTTTAAGTGGCTTTACATTTGTGCTCTCTAGGACATTTGTAATTAAAAAAAAAAAAAAAAAAACCTAAAGTGAAAGGACATCTTTGATATCAATGGCTGAAAACGATGACGTCCAACAACAACAAATCCTGGAACAATTCAGGGAAATGGTTTTGGGTAAGTTTACGTATAGTAATTAACAATTTGTACAACCCCTCCCACCCGGCCCACTTTATTAAATCCCACTATCCTACCCATCCTGACACCCGATCCATCCGCAGACACAAATTCGCGTCCTCTGAACTTCTCTCCTCTTACCGAACTGACTCCTACCCCTACCGGTGTTTCCACCAATGGAATGATCTTCCCCTCTCGATCAGAAAGACGGCTCTCGACTGTCACGCTCACTCGTGCCTCTTCCACTGCCGTCATTTTCTCAAGAAAATTCACAAACACTTTCTTTTCACCCAAACCTTGTAACTCTTATATGTACTACTCCAACTGGGGTGAAATTAATTAATAAGTAAAAAAAATAAATAAATAAATAAATAAATAAATAAATATTCAAAAATTATTGCTACAGCTGAAAAAGACTTGGTTCCATGTACAGAAGATGGATTTTTGCTCAAATTTCTGCGCATATGGAATTTCGATATCACCAAATCATTTACGTTGTTGCAAAATTACTACAAACTCAGATCGGATTATGCGCACCTCTACAAAAACTTTAGTCTATTGTCGCCGCATATAAACGTCATCAACGATTACAAATTCGTCAACGCTTTGACTCAACCCGACCAGCACGGCCGAACGGTCATTGTCAGCCATTTCGGTTGGTTGGTTCGAATCGAACAGAAACGGGAAAACGGCCATTTTGTTGCGTAAACGTTTTAATTCTTTTCTTCTCCGCCAGGTAAATGGGACCCGAATCGCTCCAGTTTCGACGATTTGTTCGTCTGTTTCCACATGCTTTTAGAAATACTTATCGAAAAAGACGTGCGAACACAACTCAAAGGAGTTGTATTAATTATAGATCTAGAAGGGGTTACTTTTCAACACGCCAAGCAAGTAACTCCTGCCAATCTCACCAGACTTATTACTCTAATTGAAGTAAAAGCGTTGTCTACTTCTACCGTCACCATTATTATTTTTTTAAAGTTTTTCTCGTTTGTTTTAGAAAAGTTTTCCAGTTTGGTTTCACGCATTCCATTTCGCGAATGAAAATTTTATTTTCAAAATGTTTCTCACTCTGGTGTGGCCATTTCTGAGTAAAAGCATGACAGAAAGAGTAATTACGCCACAAATCCTCTATATTTACTAATGTTTAATAGTTAGTAATTTTTTGCTCAGATTTACCTTCATGGGAAGAATTTAGAATCATTGCATCAGCATGTTAGTCCCGATATTTTACCGCAGGAATTTGGAGGTCTGCAACCGCCTACGTATAGCAAAACACTACTGGAAAAGTTTCTTTCGTACGAGGACTATCTCCAAAAAATCAATTCTTTTGGCTATAAAACAGTTTAAAATATAATTATCCATTGATTTTTGTCATTTGACACCATACAGCCATGAAATATAAATCTTCCCTTTCGTTTAGGTGTTTTAAGTTTATCTACCAGGTGGCACAAAAATCCATTGGGATGAAATACTTAGATTACGTGACGTATATATATATACCTCTCACCATTTTGAATAAAATATTTATCAATTAACAGTAACACGTGTCTCATCTCTCTGACAATCGAAGCCACTGGATATTTGTAGTAATAACTACAATTCAGAAATAAAATAAAATTCTATTCACTAGTCAGTTAAATTGCCAAATTGGCGGGAAAATAACTATCCAATTCCCAAACAAAAAAACAAACACAAAAGTTTAATTAAAGTATACTGTACCATCAAACCAGATTATAAAAAAATTCGGATGACGCCATCTTGGAGACAGAGCAAAGTTGATGTTGTAGCTATCAGCGCCTTCCATTGGCAACAATCGGTAAGAAATTGAAAAAACGTGGTAAAAAACGCCAGAATATCGTAAAAATACAGAAAAAACCCAAAAATCGTAAAAAAAAAAAATAAAAAAATGCATAATTCACAAAGAATTTTGGTCAGTTTGCAGTTGATACAGAGAGAAATTAAAAAACTGCTGAGAGATGTCAATAAATTATTTTATTTGAAACTTTTCACTTTTATTTCTGATTGGTGGGTGTTTAACTCTAAAATAACTGATAAGATGAGGTTGGCAAGGAGAAGGTTCAAGATTAATCCCTCACCATTGCTAGGAAAATCTGAAAAGGAAGGGAGCATTGAGTTATTTTTCTGTAAAATATATTTCATAAACCAAATTTGACTAAGTAATTTTAGTCAGTTTATTGTTGACACAGAAGGATTTTTAAAAACTGATTGTCCAATAGGATGCTTAGGCTGACTAGTTCTCAGTAGTAATATACCGAGCACGAGGTCCGCACGAATCTTATCTGACAAACAGATAAGTGCTGACCTAAATTTGACAATTACTCAAGCGTGAAGTGTATTTTATAAGAGAATTTACCGATAGAAAATCGGAGAAACGACAATGAACAGTTCGAATAGGATCAAAATGCCATTTGTATTTTGGTTGTGAAAACCCACTACAGATGGCGCAAAAAACAAGCGTGCATTATCGAAATGGTGAATGCAGCCACCTACGACCACCAATCCGAAAGTGAATGGAGTTTGCTACGCGCTTCGAGATTGGTCGGACGAACGATGGCCGTCTTGTGACGCCATTCTCATTGGTCGTCAAAGCACCAGGGAACATTATCGATACTAGTGGTAAATTCTCAGTAGTAATATACCGAGTGCGCCGGGTAATTGTCAAAATATTAGGTTTGCACAAATTTTTTTGTGTGGTGTTACGATCACACAAAAAGATGAGTGCTGACCTAAATTTGACAATTACTCAAGCACGAAGTGTATTTATGAGATAATTTACCGATAGAAAAGCGGAGAAACGACCATGAACAGTTCGAATGGGATCAAAATGCTATTTGTATTTTGGTTGTGAAAACCCACAACAGATGGCGCAAAGGACCAGCGTGCATTATCGATATAATAAATGCTGCCTCCTATAGTCACCAATCGGAAGGCGAATGAGATTTGTTACGCGCTTCAGGATTGGTCAGTTCAACAATGGCCGTTTTATAACGCCGTTCTCGTTGGTCGTGAAAGCACCAGAGAACATTGTCAAAACTAGTGGTAAATTATCTTAATAATCTTACCCATTATAGTGAAAACCCTCAATGCAAACGTGATTTTATGCCATTGTTGAAGAACTACGAGAAAGAAGTGTTTCGTTCAAATTCGAATCACGTGTGACATGCAACGCTAGCGCCCTCTATACATTTAGTGGCGCAATACTAAAAAAAACTAAAATTACCTACTACCAAGAGTTAAAATTGATTTTAATTTTCCTGTTTGGAGTTACTCCTATGACCGAAAAGAAGTTTCACTTAAATAAATAAATAAAAATGAGTTGTGTAAGTAACAGAATTTTTTAAATAGTGCTTATCACTTTTTATGTATCACTATATCAGGACATTTGTGATAAACTGAAGGACACATTTGATTTCAATGGCTGAAAACAGTGATGTCCAACAACAACAAATCCTAAAAGAATTCAGGAAACTAGTTTTGGGTGAAACCAATATATGATGATTCAGCTCCGAATAAACGCCGGTGTCAAATAAGTGCCGGTGCCCGTTTAAACGCCCGGGAACCGGAGATGTTTTGGGTAACTAACGCTTGGTTCAAATAAGCGCCGGGTAATCGTACATTGATTGCCTGTGCGTAATGCGAACTTTGGTAAATTTCAATCGAATTTGGTTGAATTTTGGTAAATTTCAATCAAGGAGTATTTTGATGGTACTCGAAAAGAAATAAATGCTCCAGCATTTATTCGGAGCGGTACGGTAATAAATAATTTATACAATTATTTAAATATTCAAAAATTATTGCTGCAGCTGAAAAAAACTTGGTTCCATGTACGGAAGATGGTTTTTTGCTCAAGTTTCTGCGAACACGAAACTTCGACATCACCAAATCATTTACGTTGTTGCAAAATTACTACAAACTCAAATCGAATAATGCGCACCTCTACAAAAACTTTAGTATATTGTCGCCGCAAATGACCACCATCAACGATTACAATTTAGCCACCATTTTGACTCAACCTGACCAGCTCGAGCGAACAGTCATTGTCTGTCGCCTTGGTTGGTTCGAGCATAAGCGAAAAACGGCCATTTTGTTACCGTAAACCTTTTAATTCTTTTCTTCTCCGCCAGGTAAATGGCACCCGAATCGCTCCAATTTCGACGATATATTAGTCTATCTACACATGATTTTAGAAGTACTTATCGAAAATGACGTGCGAGCACAACTCAAAGGAGTTGTATTAATTACGGATCTAGACGGGTTTGGTTTTCAACACGCCAAGCAATGCTCTTTTGCCAATCTCACCAAAATGATTTCTTTAGTCGAAGTAAAAATGTGGTCTACTTCTACTGTCAGAATTATTATTTTTTAAATGTTTTTCTTGTTTGTTTTAGAACGGTTTTCCAGTTTGGTTTCACGCAATCCATAATGTGAATGAAAATTTTATTTTCAAAATGTTGCACACTCTGATGTGGCCATTTCTGAGTAAAAGCATGAGAGAAAGAGTAAATTACGCTACAAATGGGAATGTGTATGTAGAGCTAACCAACGTAGCGCTAATGGTATGTAGCGCTAACCTACAAAAGGCTAATCGGATATTGATATCGGATGTAAGGGCTAAAAAAAACAGTTTTATTAGCGTTTCGTCTGCTTTGACCAGACGAAACGCTAACTTCAAAATACGTTAGCCTTATGTAAGGCTAACGATTTTAACTCAAAATACGTTAGCCTTACGTAAGGCTAACGTATTTGGACGGCGTCGGGTCGTTTCGTCGACAGCCATTTCGTCAACGCAAATTTTTTTTTAAATTTAAAAACGGAAACGTCAAAGCAGCCGATTCGTCGACGCCGTTTCGTCGACGCTGAAAAATAAAAGAACACAAAAAAAGAAAAATCATCCAAAAAATAGTGGCGTCCGGCCACTTGGCCACTTAACAGTGGCGTTCAGACACTTAACAGTGGCGTTCGGCCATTTAAAAGAGGCGCCCGGCCATTTAAAAGAGGCACCCGGCCACTTGTTTGGCCGTTCGGCCGCTTGTTTAGCCTTTCGGCCACGAAATAGTGGTGTCTGGCCACTTGTTTGGCCGTTCAGCCACTTAAATAAAATAACGATAAATTTAAGTTAAAAAAAAATTAATTTAGTAATAAAATGCAAAAAAAAAAATTAATTTAGTAATAAAATGCAAAAAAAAAAATTAATTTAGTAATAAAATGCAAAAAAAAAAATTAGCCT
>JAQFXT010000381.1:0-41347 GCA_034683725.1 Strigamia crassipes
GTTACTTTTTGCCCGTAGTAACTAATAACAGTAACTACTTGCTTTTAAAAAGTAACTGTAACGAGTTTTTAAATCACTGTAGTAACATTTCAACCAACAAGTTATTTTTTATGAGTAATTCTAACAACAAGTAGTTACTTTGCCAAGACTGCAAATTTTTGACATTATTTGTTTATTTATTTCATCATGTAATTGGTAGGCAGAAGACAATGTGCAGGAGAAGGGTTAGCTCGAATGGAATTTTTTCTCTATTTGACATCGCTATTGCAACATTTTACGTTCACAAAACATGGTGATGTAGTGTTGGATTATAAATATGCAAGTGTTTTAGAGCCAGTGCACCAAGAAATATGTGCTGTCTTGCGCCAGTAGGAATACACTATACTGAGTTTGCCAATTTTTAATTTTGCATTAATCCCAAAATCAATTGAAGCTTCAAAAACAATTTCATGATTTTGCAATTTTGCATAGTATGCAGTATTGGGCTTTAGTTGTACCCTACCAATTGAAAATAAAATGCAAAAAAACGAGTAATGTGACGTAACGAAATTGTTTGAAATAAAGTGCAATTAGCAGCGTTTAACTACTCACAAGTTTCACAGAGTACACCAGTCACCTGTTGAGTTTCCTAGCTATCCAGCTTATTGATGATAATTCAAGTTAGCCACTTAGCTCGAGTACAGGAGCCTCCATTTTGTTTTGAGTTTGAGAAACCGCAAAATCGCGTGTTAAAATCGCAAAAACTACCGCATAGACAATTTTAGGATTTTGCATTTAAATTATTTTGAACGTGATTGGTAGAACAGATATCACGTGACAAACACAAAATTGCAAAATCGTTTGGAGGTTTCATTATTAGAGTGGTTTTGTAATTTTTCAATTTTAACAATTTTGCGAAAAAAGATTTGTCAAACACAAAACAAAGTGAAGTCAGCTGCGGTTAATTTAAGTGGCTAATATGATTCAATCAAGGGTAAAGAAATTGATGTTTGCACATAATTTGTAAATTTTTCGTTTCTGTGTAAATTGAATTGTACGCAGATCTTTCTGCATCACATTTTTCGATGATTGGGTCATGTGACTATTTTCAGAATCTAAAAATTGCACAAATGCAAAATCGTGCAATAGAATTTGATTGATTTTGTAATTAATAAAAAATCACAAAATTACAGAACAGTACAAATAATAAAAAAAAACCCTAAAGTAATACGTAATTCAATTTTCAATAACCGGTAAGATGAAAGCTTTTTGGACACCTGTTTTTTCATTTATTGTTGGTATTTTAAATAAATATTATCGAATCACATTGAAAATGTTATCAAGACGTTATTCCAGTTGTGTAATCCTAAAAGGAAAAATAAATCTAAATATTAGAAGTTAATTTTTGTCTAATTTTCATCAATTCTACAGACTTTCTGTAATAAAATATTTCAATGATTTGCATTTGTTGTGAACCTAAAAAAAATTAAAAAATGCTCCGCTGACTCAACACTAATAACAAACACAAAAACGAAAAAGTTTAAACCTTCACACAGCACAGACTGTAGCGATCGAAAGCACCTGGTCAAAACACAGTTTTCAGTCTCTTTAATGAGTATTACAAATATCAAATGTACAAATTTTTTTTCTCTTCAGCAATACCCCCACATTTAAAACAAAAATAGAAAGAAAGAACAAAAATCGATCGAAATGAAAAGTTGCGAGTTAAATGATCAAGTTCATCAATAATATAATAATAACGATTTATATCCATCCTGTTGGGAACTAACACTCGCTGAACGAATTGGTCCTACACGGCTGCGGAGTTTTCTTTACATGGTGCGGCTGCAGCCGGCTCACAACTTTGCGTCCATCGAACATGGCGACCAACAACCCATTGTCCATACTCGGGTTGCGCTGCTCCTGCTCGCCCTGCTCGCCTCGCAACGAGCCGCGAGCAACGTGTCTCTCTTCCCCGCTCGGACAAGTCACGTCCGGCAAAACGGCACGAGGATACTCACTATTACGAATGTGGTTGACTAAAGGCAGCGTGGGTTCGACGGATGGCACCGCGCGGTGCGGATAATGGTGCGGCGGGTTCCCCGAGCGGTTCGTCCACCTCTCCGAAGGTCCGACTTGGCCCTGCGGCGGGATCAGCGGGCGGGAGTCGCCGTAACTTCCGGAAGACTGTCGACTCACGTCGCTCCGTCTTTTCGTGTCTTCGTCGCTCACGTCCGACTGCGCCAGCAATTCGGGTCTCTGGCGCTCGATCTCTTCGTAGACCGGCTCGGCGATGCCTTCCTCCCGTCGGTCGATGTCCATGTAGATGTGGTTGTGCGGGTTAAGGCGCACGGGGTGGACGACGGTGCGCAGGGGCCGGTGCAGGCGGTTAGCCAGACGCGGGTCGTGCAGCGGCGGCAGCGGTTGCTGCTGCAGCTGTTCCTGGCGCACTTTCTTCTGGCAGTACGAGTCGGTGAGTAGTTGCGGGTCCTCCAGCTCGCTGGTCAGTCCGCCGTAGTCAACGACTGGTCGATGGTTGTAGGGCGTGCCGCCGGACAGATCGGGCGGGTTGCTGGCGGTCGAGTCCTCGCGGTCGGATCCGCCGTGGCCGGAGTCCCTATTGCTGCTTTTAGACGACGATTTTTCGAGTTCGGACTCGGGGAATCCGTCGCTCGGGTGATGATTGCCACCGGGAAGACCCGCGACGCGACCTAATGTGCTTCCTTTGCAATTTGGCCCTTCCCAGAATCGTTTAAAATTCTGCCCGCAATAAATAAATAAAAAAATCGATTAATTAATCGAAATCTTTTAAATTAAACAATTATAAATGCGACGTACATTTTGTTGCACGGCGCCGTTCGAGTTGGAAACGGGCACCGACGAAGTGCCGTTCGAGTTGATGTAGAAACTAGACCGCCTTCCTTTGTTTTTGATGCACATGGCCAGACATAGAGACTTCCATAGTAGCCGTTTGTATTCTTTTTGAACCTTAAAATAAAACAAAAAAATTTTTTTTAAATAAAAATTTTTTTTTTTTTTAAATTTGATCGTGACAATTATACCTTTTCGTTTTGGACACAATGAAATATAAATATAAATAGTCCTTGCAAACTGTTGAGAATTGTGAAAGCATAAGCCATGACTACGCTTTCTTGGTTGAGGTAGAAAAGTCCAAAAGTCCAAGTGAGACCAAGTAAAATAACGAGCATCACTGCACCCCGAATCCACATCCTACAAAAATAAAAATAAATAAATAAATGAATAAATAAATAAATAAATAATAAATAATAATCTCACCTCATGTTAGCTAATTTCGTCTGTTCTTTATTTTTTAGCGTTGTAGTTAAATTACTATGGCGACACATCATAAAAATCGCCACACTCAAAAACAAGAAATTTATCTGCAAAAAAATAAATAAATAAATAAATAAAATAAATAATTTTTCAATTACAAATTATTAAACTTACAATTATGACCGCTATTACCGGCCCGACGAAACTGAACACGAAATAATTATCCGATCGTAGCCAACAGTACCTGTCGGTACCGTAACTCCAGGGGTCGATGATGCACGAAACACACACTATGAAAGCCGGCACGCCGTACGCCAGAGCGTAATACCAGCGCACGCGCGATCTCTCAGTCTCGAACACTTCGATCAACATGACGTAGAGCTGGAACCCTTCGAGAAACATCCAGGCGAAGGAGCAGAGGAAAAAGAAGTGAAGTAAACCGGCGACGACGCCGCATAAAAGCCGTTGGTCGGTGCGCCCCACGCCGACCAAAAAGATGATCTCGGCGACGAGCAGACAAGCGCACAGATTCTTGTGGATTGTCGTGCGGTCGCTTCGTAGAGTCCGGAATATGGTAAACGTCAGAAAGGACAGGAATAAACACACGATGGACACCACGCAGCCAATAAGCGTGATGGTTTCGAGCGCCGCTTCGTGCACCGCCGACACCTGCAAAGAGAAAAAACACGAGCGGACGATAAGACAAAGTGTTGCTATATAATAAACAACTATAACACCAAATGACAACAATTTTAATTTAAAAAATCAATCAATGGTTACCTGAACTCCTTTAAAGTTCATAAGAACAGCAAAATTCGTCAAGTGGGTGCAGCTACACACCGTATGTGTTCGATTCGTCATTTTCACGCTACAGCCGTCGTCGGACCACGTACTAAATAAATAAATAAATGAATAAATAAATAAATAAATAATTTGTAGAGCTTTTATTACTCTTTGTCGTAGTCCCAAAACACACAGGTTGGATTAGAAATGTTATCATCTCGCAAATGACGGAAACTAATAGTCACGGGTCGGCTGAGGGGTAGGTTATTGCTGCCTCGACCAACTATGGCCGATATAATATGAGAATTGAGAACGCGAGACACATTGACACCGTAATCGTTAAAATAGTCGTCTTCAAAATTTTGTAATATTTCGTCTAAATTTCCAAACGTGAAAAAAATAGCCTTGACTAGACCTAGAAACAAAACGCACGTTAGATTTATGATTTCAATAAATTTTTAATTTTTTTTTAATACCTTTCTCAGTTCTGTCCAATATCGCGTCCACTGGGAGTGTGATCGAATCCGTCGCCTGATCCCAGATCACGTTGTTCAAATCCTCGTTTGTCGGGAAGTGAATTTCCTTCAAATTCTGAACTTTGTAAACTTTCATGGACATCACTAGAAAATAACAAATAAAAATATCAATTAATAAATTAGTTAATTTAATTTAATGAACAAAAAAAATTTTTAAATCGTAGTGCTCAAGCAGAAAAGTTTTTATTCAAGTTTCGCACGAATTACGACGAAATTCGACTCGCAAAACACAACGGACAGACAATAAATTGCGTTTTAATGGCATAAAATGGCGATTATAACTCGAATGAAATACAAAAACTAATTTCTCATTAAAACACAATTTATTATCACGTATCAAAATGGAAAGATTTTAATAACGAACAAACAACAACACGACAAAAAAATAAAACGACAGAAAACTACCAACACCCAGAGTGGTAAGCAGACTGTGCGTACTTACTGACGATCTTGTCCGCCGCTTGCACCAGCACCTTCTCGTAGTCGATTTGATCGGCCAACAAATACGCGTTCTGATCCAGGCCTTCCAACAACGAAGTGGCCGCCCGCATCTGCTGCAGTCGGCTCAAATCGTGCCAAGAAAGTCTCTGCTTCGGATCCGGATTCAACAAATTGCTGCTCGTCTGAATCACCGACTAAAAACAAAAAAGATTAAGAATAAAATTAAATAAAACTTAATAATAATAATAATAAAGTTTTCCATACCTGCATCAACTCCGTAATGACCTCCTCTTTGCTCTTCACTTTGAGCGAGTTGAGCTTCTCCTCCATCTTGTCCGCCATTTTCTTGAGCATTGCCGATGCCAAGATGGTGTCGCCGCCGTACAACGCCTGGTTCTTCGTCACCGACGCCAATTCGCTGGCGATGTTGACCGCGAACTTATCCGAGTCCACGTCGGCGGCCAAATCGCTGATCCAAGTCAACTGGCACCCGCTCAAATCGGGGTTCTTGGGCACCCACTGCACGGGGTCGTAGCCGCACCTCCAACGCGCAGTGCCCGACACACCGATGGGACACGGAACCGCGGCTTCCTCGCCGCGCTTAGTCCAATCCCACTGCACCCCTCTGGCTTTGGTCGGCGGGCAGTGGTCGATCTCTAGGTTGGTGGGCGACGTGGACGCCGCAACCGTGATGGCGTCGTCCATAGACAGCGAGTTCTTGGTGACCTGCGTGGGCTTAGTGGCCTCGACCAGCGTTTCTTCGACGGTGACCGATGTGCTTTTCGGCGGGGCTGCGGTCGACGATGTGGTCGTGAACATCGGATGGTTCGTAGGGCCATCCGTGGACGTGTTCGGTATTGCCGTTGTGGTCGTTAGAGTGGTCGATGTAGTTGTGGGCAACAACCAATCGGAAGCGGGTGTCGTTCGGGTTATGAGCCACGGTGGGATCGCCTTCTTCGTCGTTGTTGGCGGCGAAGTGGAAGCTGGAAATGGAAATAAATTGTTGAAAATGAAACTTTAAAAGAACAATTTAGTTCATAATCTTTTTTAAAAAACCCGGATGGGGATTGCGGCCATCTCGTGCCACGAGCCCCATAGCCGCGGTCGTAATGAAATGAGCCAATAAATTTGCAGTTCAAAGTGATACTACATAACACTTTGGTTTTAAATGATCGAATTAAGTGCGTTCTATCTCCATACCTGACTTTTCAGGGCGGCTAACAACCGATTTAAAAACAGACACACTTCATACAGGTGCTTTTGTCATTTGGACAAATGTGTGCGTTGGACAAATTTGAACTTAGATTAAGTGAAATAAAAATGAAATAAAACAAAATGGCTTAGAATTGCAGTAGTGAAGTAAAGTGGGCTTAACTTAATTGTGTTCTTCAAATTAAGCCACTTGAAGCTTAAAAAATTCATGCGCGAGTGATTTTTCTTAAAGAAATTGAACGCACTTAACGTAAAAACATATTTCTATTATTTTTTTTATATTGAAATTCCTCATATGGTTTAAAAATACGTTGTAAAATACATTAATGCATTCCAAAATAAAATATATAGCACTTCGCAAATTTGTATTACATTATTTGTGAATTAAATTGTGCATTTTATAAGAAAATTGAATTTTGACGATGCACTTGCAAATATAAAACTATAGTATTTTTTAAAATACAATTTTGTATTGTGGAGTGCATTTCATAATACATTTTACAAGATGCGTTATCATTTAGAAACCAATAGCGTGCAAAAATAAAATACAAAATGCATTTCGCAAAATGCTATAAATTTCACAATATATTGCAATAGTGTTTTTGAACCATATGGAGCCTAACCAAAAGTTCACAAAATAATGAATTTAAAATTTTCACTCTATTTTGAACATCATTTAAGCCTAAATTCACAATTTTTCTTCAGTGCTTATCCTCCAAACAGTGTCATACAAAAAAACATTCAATAAATGCCACAAATAAGTGAAGAAAAAAATAAAAACATAAATAAAAGCATTAAAACCCTAAACTTACAAGCTGTATTCGAAAAAGTCAGTTTAAAATTGCAATTTAACATGTTTAGCCGTTTAAATGCTGCGCCCATGTCCAATACGGACTAAATAAACCGCCATTTTTTTTCCGTCAAGCAGTTTAAAAATGTTCTATAGTCTAAACAACTTCTCGAATGCAGCTTAGATTTTAAAATTCACAACAAAAATGCATCGATTTCCAATAACTATTTGTCAATTAACACAACATTCGAAGTTAAAAAACGTAATCGCCAAATCTCTATCGATTCAAATTAACAAAAACTAAAATAGTTATTCGAAACCAATAGTGAAACATTCCACGAAACATTCGCAATAAATTCATTCATTAAGATTATCAAGCAGTATTAAGGTACCACTGGGCAGTACCTGGTGAACATAGATAATGGGCCTCCAGGTACTTCCACGTGCCGGGACAAGGATCGCTAAACACCTGAGTGTCGGCCCGGATGCTGCAACTATTCTGTTGGCTACATCTAAGGGAATCAAATTCAAAACGAAACGGGCTATTAGAACACTCGATCCCACACCTCTCTCAAAACCAACATTGACGTCAAAAGAGGCGAGGGAAAGAGAGAGAGAGAGAGAGAGAGAAAGAATTAATAGACCGGGAGAGGAAAAACGGGAAATTTTTTGTCATTTTTGTCATTTTTGTCATTTTTTCAACGTCATCTGAAAAACCAAAACGTGCAATATGTTAGCCACAAGTGTAGACGGACGATGTGGGTGAAGGTTACCTCTGCAGTAGTAATGCGCCTCCACGTACTTGGCCGTGTTCGGACATGGATCGCCCAAAATGGCACTTGTCACCACGAGTGAGCAGCTCGACTTGGACCTACATCTGCAATCAAATCGCACATTTGACAGTGAAGGGGGAAGAGAAGAGAAATTGGACAGTGGCAATGGCGAAATCAATTGCTGCCTCTCCGTTCGCCGGATGAAAAATCAAATTTGCTCCGCAGATAAAGCCGTGTTCCGCTAGATTATACGCACACAAAACTCAAATCCAATTTCTTAGTGTCACGACTGTTGCCGCGCGACGTCGACAGTCGAAATTGAAATTTTTCATCTTGTTCGGACAATAATCTGCATTTGACGCGCCTCGTGTTTTCGCTTTCTCCGATTTAATATCGAATTGTCCACGTTTCCCGACTCAAAAAATTTCCGATTTAATATATATATTTTTAATTAATCGCATAAATGACGCCGTTTTACGATCAATTTCTCGATCTATTAACGCGCGGAGCCAAAAATAAATTTTTTTGAAATTTCGAAATCTTCGCGTTGTTTGATAACTTAATATTCGGTTAACCCACAAAGCGGTAATACTGAATTAGTGTTATTGAATTTGCGAAATTAATTTCTCAACCAGCTTTATTCATTACTTCGAGCAAAGAAAATAAAAAATAAAAAAATTTTTAAACAGATTAACCCACCTATCATTATACAGCGGATTTACGAATAATTGGATGCAGGCAGATTCGAAGATTTCCCTCGTGAGTTAATTGTTTTTTTTTATTTTTTTTTCTTTCCCGCTACCAAAATTGCTAATTACATACCACTTAATACGATTCTAAAATTCTAACATTAAATTACGACCTTATTATAATTTTCTCTTTAATAACTTAATGGATCCCATCCTTTTTAACCCGAATGCATATGCAAATGCAACAAAAAAATTTTCTCACAGCTTCGCAGCATCGAAAAAACGAATAACTCCGCAGAGAGAAACAAAGATTTAAATGTAGAAAACGAAACGATGCATAACTCAACGCGAAAAAATTCCGCGTTGAAAAGTGACATCTGACGGTCCAACTAATAATCAAGTTGGGAGGAATTATCCTCGAGGCCCCTCGAACAAGGTCAGTGGCTGGCTCTGGGAGTGTCACTCGAATAAATGCGTCTTTGTTTCACATTATTTGGTTGCACTTCGAGACTTGTTTTCCTTGTCAAAACAATTTTTTTTAACCCTCCCCCCCGACCTCCCCCCCGCGTTTCACCACAAAATATGCGCGAGGAAAAATAAAACGTGGATCGACTCGCGTTTTGCGTTACATGTAACCGAAGAGGAAAAAAGAAAAATTAAAAAAAAAGAAAAATGGAAAAGAAAAACGGGTCATGTTATCGCCGAGGATCAGCATGTCGTAAATAACTTTGAAGAAGGTTTGGGGGGGTGAACGGGATCATAAACAAGTCAGAATTAAATGCTTGAAAAATGGAAGTTTGAAGTCATCAAGTTGGTTCTTGTTGAAAGGAAATAAAAAAATGTTACGCTCTTAATCGTACCTCTCTTGGAGGACCCTAAAAGATCTGTTGGACATGCAGTTCACGCTCCAGTCCTGCACGCCGTGTTCGTTGCAAACGCTGATGCTAAATCGGCCGTAATTAGCCCGGATTAAGTCGATTGTGTGGCCTTCGTAGCATTGTATCGTCAATATGCTTCCCTCGCACGCATACGCCGTGAAGTATTTCGGCCGGTCTAGAGAAATGAAAAAATAAAATACAAATTTAGCATAAATTGAAAATATTGTGAGTGTTCGGCTACATTGGAAAAATTAAATATTTTTCTTTCGCTAGATGTCGCCTCTAGTTCGACTTTTCAACTACAAATTAAGCGCAAAATTCGCTTCCGCTCGTGGGCACAAATATTCTTTAATATTAATCTTTATGACATTAATTACACGAGTAAAAAAATGACGCTCGAGATTGATCGAAGAAAGGACAATTAACTGATGGTGGGTTGTCATACGATAATTACTGGCGTGGCGTCGACAAAACGCAACTTCATTTGACATTTCGGATACTTTCAATCATTTTAAAATCAATCAGTTTTAAGGACCAAAAAAAAAGAATAAAATCCAATTTGTTAAAAACACATTTCATCGCTATTTAAGCCCGTATCCAGCGATTGAAAAGCATGTGAATGTGATCCACTTGTGTAACTATCTGCCATCTAGTGGTAATTAAGATAAACAAGCAAAGCAGAACACCAAACGGAACATTATACTGTATGCTAGCCTCGTACATCCTCCATTGCAGCTTCGTTGAGTTCCAGTAACTCTTAAAGACGTAATACTTTTCTAATCGAATCGATATGAAAGAAATAGTGAACATTCCTTTCACTTTTGAAAGAAGTAGATATATAATCAAGACTCACAAACACGAAATAGAGCCCATTTCTCCTTGTCTGGTCCCATAAACATGCCCAGACAGTACCATTTGGAAGAAGCGAGCCACTTGAGCAGTTTGGAAAACTCTTCACACTCGTAGACCAAGAAGAAAAAAAAAATACAGCAGAAAAAAAAAACAAAAAAAAAAACAAAAAACAAAAAAAAACACCCAAAAGATTAAAAACTATAAGGATGTGACCAGAGCAGAGACCAGTCCATCAACTGGTGAAGAGAAAAAGAGGAGTTTGGTTAAGTGCCAAGTCATGACCCTATTTCACCAACAGGCGCCATAAACACGACACACTCAAGATGAGGATGGGAGAAACGGGTCACTCGCTGGTCGACAAACCTCAAGAGAACATCTGAAGCTAATGGAAGCCAAATGCTCCATCTGTTTGTGACAAGGTCCCTCGTTGGATGAGTTGGAGGCCGTATTAATATCTTAACGCAAAGGCTCGGCTGTTGCATTCGTTGCATTGCGTTGTGTTGTGTTGTGTTGGCGAGAAGAGACGAGACGAACCCCAGTCTCCAAAGAGTTAAGAAGTAAATAAGACAAATTTGCCAATTTCGCTCACAATGCATTCGGCAATGCGTGCTAAGTAAAAATCGATGCGCGTCAATCGATATTTCAACGTGAACCGTTTAAAATGGTAATCGATAAAGAAGGCAGGCACCAGCTACCACCAGTCACAAACTAATGGAGGCAACAGGAGGCGCCTGCACACATTCATCAACGTGCAATATTCACAAAGATCTTGTCAGATATTACAAAAATATCGAACAAAGTAAAAGCACGATTAAATTACCCTCGTAGTGTCAGCGTCATAAAAAAATGTAAAGGTAAAGGTGCATGTGTACCTTACACTACAAAACTGCAAAAAGTTGAGGGGTGAAATGCACTACAACAATGTGATGAGACTAAATGATTTAGAACACAAAGAATTGCGCGCTTAGACCCTGTTGCGCAACACTAAACCACGTCTATCCTTCACCAATAAGCGCAGTTCACATCCAAATGTGTTTCCAACCACTAAGACGCAAAAGAAGAGCTTTATTAATAATTCGTTTACAACGAACGAAGAGATGACGTACTAGTCGCTTTTTCTATTTTCTGTTTGCAAATGGTGAGTATTTTTAAAAATTAAAATTTAAAAACTATCGACTTCTTCATTTTGGTGCATCAAAAGAGTGTAATTAGTCGCAGCTGAAATAGATGGCCGTTTTTAAAATATCGATAGAATTATGCAAATTGCTATTAGAGATTGCTTCCCTGAAGGGTTCGTTCCCACTTGCAGTGTAAAATCAGTGTTTAAATGAGGGGAGTAATGCACTTAATTGAACAGTCTTGTCAGCCAGTCAATCAGTAACAGACCCATTGCGGCTTCATCCGACTAGCCAAAATCAAGAAGTCGTACAGTGGAGGACAAAATTTTGGCCGAGTTATGTAAACAATCAAAAAATAAACAGTTTGCAAATATAACAATGCTGACTACAAATTTACATTTTAATGATGCTAGAGAAGTGTTATAAAAAATACAAAAATTATAACTTAACACAAATTTATAAAAATAAAAAAAAATAAAATTTCAACCTTAGAAATCTGAGATTGCGTTCCATGAAAACGCCGCGCAAAACAAATTCAATTGCAAAATGTGTCCCCCATATGGACATATATTACAAATTTTTATTATATTATTTGATTGCATTTCATAATACAATAAAATATATATATATATTTCGACAATGCGTTTGCAATAATACAACTTTAGTATTTTAAAATTCATTTTAGTATTATGGAATAAATTTCGTAATACATTTTACAAGATGTTTAATCATTAAAAAACCAATAGCATGCAAAAATGTATTAGAAAATGCATTTCTGTAGAATGCTATACATTTTACAACACATTGCAAATATTTTTGTAGAAAACAGTATTCATTTATTTATTTCCTAGTTGCACTCGGATTAAAGGCAAAACTTTGATGAAAAATCATGAGATTTTTGTAGAAAAGGGTTGAAAAATTGGCGCCCAGCACACTCTTTGGTGATAAATTGCAGCAACAGTTTGTATCATGTACTTAATGGATTTTTGTGTTAAGAATTTCACCTTCAGTTAAACACTGCCATGATTGATTCATTCGCACCTCCAAGGTCAACTGCAAATGTTATAAAACTTGGGACTAATTTCAACGTTCAGTCTTTAATCATGAACCATGAATCATCCTCTGGCCCAAATAGCAATTTCAAATGTCAATAGAGTTTTTCCCGTACCTTAACTCATCAAATTTTCGCACACTTTTACACCGTCGCATCACAATCGATGTTTATCAACGGTGTTCTTAATTAATTTCAGAATTTCTTGACAGTAAACTTTGTACATGTCGCACGAAGCGCCGTAAAACATATCAAAATGATTTACAAGAAAAATTACAAATTCCATCATCAACTTTGATCTCCCACACGCTTTTCCTTTAAATTTTTCTAATAAATTTTGTAGAATTTTAGCATTTTTCCGAGTACAACGTGTCAGCATTTTCTACACTCACACTCAACATGTTTCCGAACTGTTTAGCAATTTCATTTTCACCTACAAGGTGCAAACGATCGATGTACTTCATCGATATCTGAATCAGCACAAAATGCTTCGGCTAAACCGAGAAAAATTGGTCCAATAAATCGCAAACTTTTTTTTCTTCTTCTATTTTTATCACCCCACCAGGAGAAATCTAATACACTTACTGATTCCATAAGAAATTCTACCAAACAATACCAGAAGAAAAAAATGATATCGGACAATTCTTGGTTTTCAAATCACTTTAATATTCCAAGTCACGTATTAATGCAGTCTCACACTCTTCCATTTCATTGTTCACGAGTTGGGTCAAGTTACACCACTGAACTGATAATAACCTCTTCCCCACTATGGCAGCCAACTCGGATGAAAAATGATTCGTATTTATAAAGTTGCAATATCGTTACGCGTTAGAAAGTCTCTTTTTCCAACACGTACTGCGGTGGATTGTTTCTTATTTTGAATAAAACTCACTATTTTGGTTGAACTGAACTTCTTATTACATGAAGGAAACGGTTACAGAGTACACAAAGCCCTCTAGTGGCAGAAATTATAAATAAGGTTACATATGGCACCTATAGTGGCAAATTGGTTAACTACAATAGTAAATAATGATAAATTAAAGTTCTTTACATTCCCTCACACATACTGCGTTCCAAGTGTTCGAAAGCATAACGGCAACTCCGATACGCTTAATTCGGACGACCGAAAAAGGCCAAAAGACCAAAAGGCCTTTAGTGTAAGGAATTCTATATATCAAAATTGTCCTTATCCACTCTTCATCTGACCAATCAATTAGTGCAATTTTTGTGAGGTTAATGCGCTCCTGCAAGTACCGATATCGAGTAAGAAATCCAAAAGTGCAAAATTGTTAAAATTACAAAATCGCCTTAGCGCCGTAACTAATAAATAAGGATCTTTAAGTTTAAAAATTAAACAAACGCTAAAGTTTTCGCAGTATAAACTTAATCGTTCTTAATTTAATTTAATAAATAACAAAGAGAATTTTTCGAGTTAATTGACAAATTAAACCAGCACACTACTGTAATTAAGAAAACATAAACAACATCCTGCATTTATTAGCGAAACAAGATAAAACTTTTCTTGAAAAAACTGCTACAACATGTTGGCGCCACTTGTCACTCCGTTCGCAAGATTTCCATCATTTATCTTAATTTAAACCTCGAGTGAAAAAAAAAAAAAAGAAAAGAAAATATGAGTCACGGATACTGCGGCAAAGGCGATCCATCTCTAGATTTGCGAGACAAATTTGCCATCATCCAGTGTCGCCAGCGTGAAAAGAAAAATGTTTGACATTTAGCAAACGCGAGTGGAGTACCCGTACCCGGCGTGTATAAAAATATCACGAGTGACATTCGCAATATTCATTACAATCCATCATCGTCTGTACAGCAACCATCATTAACCTTTGCTAAAGTTCAGGTAAACAGAAAATTATCTAACAAACCTCGATAACGTACATCACCTTATTGAGCAGACGCTAGAGGGATGTGACAATTTCCCCCCCACGCATCCATCTTATCTCCATTTTACCCGTTGCATACCACAACTATCTGCGCAGCTCCAATTTCGCCCTTAATGAGTGTTTTCCTAATGGCAAAAAGAAACTTTTTTCCTCTTTTTCTTTTTTTTTTTCAATTAAAAAATAAAAAGAAGAAAAAAGTGTAAAAATACCACAGGATCGTAAATGGTTAATGCCGAACCCTTTAAGAGGTGGTTGCCCCAATGATGAGATGAGCCAAATGACCGTAGGTCATTAGTTTTACGTAATTGATGATTGCGTGCTGGAGTGGATTTCTGCTTAAAATGTCTCGCTCTTACCGATGTACTTGTGAGAATGCACTAAAGTTAATTAAAATCAAGTTCAACTGCTCCAAACTTGTATTGTATTGATTGCAATACCGCTGAGCCAAAGTTTTAGGCATCCTTAAAGGGCAACTGTCCACTCCAAACAATTAAAGCCGCAACAAACAACATTTTGGTTGTGGAAAAAAAAAAAATCAAAATTTCGCCATCAGTTGCTGGACTAATAGCGAAATTCGCACTTTTCGTTCTTAGTAACTTAGCACGTGCTAAAAGACTTTACTAAATAAGCTTAGTTAGTTATTTATACCGTATTCTGCTTTTGCGGTCTGTGTAAATCGTTGAGTCAGTATTAACACACTTGGATAAATTTATACAATAATCTTTCGTATTCGCTACATATTGAGCAATAAAGCGATAAAGCTTCGATATGTTTTGCCCCAAAACAGGTATTTTGAATGAACCTCAGTGTTTTTTTTTTTTTGTTTTTTTTTTTTTCTTTTTCTTTTTCTCCCATAAATAATTGAAATAAAATTACCAATAATTACACCGCTGTACGATTGTTTCGTTAAGTGTTTCTAATTTGATAGAAAAAAAAAAACAACTTCCAATTTCGACCAGTCACGTGACTTAAGCAGGTTACAACTTGCAACAAAAAAGTTGCACGCTGCAAACAAAATAGCGCAACATTTTCATTACATTAATTGCGATGTAAAATCCGCCGTAATTATAAGGAAAAAGTTGTTGCCGCAAACTCCGTATCCGTATCCGACATCGCTTATCGCGCAAACGACTCCACAAATGAAAAACTTAACAATTTCATCGCAGCACGAAATTGCGATTGTAACACGAGCTCATGTCGAAACGAAATAAAAAATTCCAAATCCGTTCCAAAAAAAAAATCGGATATGATCGATTCAAATTCCTAATATAAAAATCTATAGTCAAATCGATCCACTCAAATCGATTATCTATTCCAGTTCTTTCTCAACCAATTGGCCAATCAATTTAAATTTAAAAAAATAAAAATTTAAAATTTAAAAAAAATGCGTATACCGTATTTCCGCAATTAAGAGTTGCAACAATAAATTTTACAGATTTTAACGTGTTTAATAAACACGTTAAAATCTGTAAAATTTATTGTAAACTAAGCTCGAATAATGGCCGCGACTCTTAATCGCAAAAATGCCATAATTAAAAAATAATTTCTTCACCAGCACCAATTAACTCGTCCACACCAACGACCACAGATGTGTCCACTCATTCCACACACTGACCAAAACAACACCTGTTTAAGCAAAGACACAAAATTTGCTCGCAACTTCCACCGTCTTAATTATTTCCAACTGGAAAAACAAGATGAGGTCACTCGAGACCAAAAAAAAAAAAAAAAAGAAAAAGAAAAAGAAAAAAAAAAAAAAAAGGTTAAGAAAGGGGAGCGCGAGTGAAAGAGAGAGAGAGAGAGAGAGCGAGGTCTGGCCAAACGAGTTCTGAACACAAATCAGGAAGAATAACTCGGGGTGTGCAGGGGTGATGAGAGAATTCCGTCCATTCTACGACCTGTACTTGGCCCAGGGGTCAGTGAAAAAACGCCGACCCAACGCCGCGTCTCTGCTTTATGGCCCATTGGAGAAAAATCAGAGGCCGACAGGGGAGGATGTCATCAGAGCAGCTTCTGGATTTATAGCGCCGCAATTGTCCGCCGTCCAAAAATGGCCGAAGGGGAGCCACTACATTGCCAGAGATAGAGCGCCGAGTGTTCGACAAGGGACATGCGTGAACTTTGCTTTTAAATTCACCATTAATTTCACCTTGCTTTGATAAATTTGTCAATTCAACCCGCAAAAAAAAAAATTATTAAATGAAAAAGTGAAATGTTGAAACGATTATCCTCGAATCCGGTTATGTAACGAAATTTGAGGTTGGGTCAACCGTTACGTGTAATTACTCCACAAATTTCATGCTACAAAATAAATTCTGCGCAAATATAAAGATTGGATTTTTTTTTATACTTTTTTTTCTTCTTCTTCTTGTTCTTCTGTCATTTCCTTTGCTTTTTTTAAACCTAATTAGCAGCTCCACCAGCCGAAGGCGCTGTCTTTGTTCCTTCCACCATGATATCGAGGATGCAGAAATCGGGCCGCCATCTTGATTAACTCGTACGCGCTACATGTTACGAGTGTTTCCCCATCGTAAACGAGTAAATGTAAAGAAGTATACGTTTTTTGGGATTTTGTTTTTTTGTTCGTAATCATTAGATCGATTGTAACGGGACCCTAGAAATCCGGGGCCCAACAATACGCTCATTGTGGATTGATAGGTGCGCTTATAAGAATCATGGCCGCTCCTTTTTATTTTGCCCGTTCTTCGAAACCGGTGCTATAAAAAGATATAAGCAATTTTCGCTTTTTCCACGTTCCTTTTTCCAGCATTTGTCCATTACTTTTTTACTCGGAGAATCATTTTTTATTATTATATTAATAAGTGCGTCGTAATTCATTTTTAATACATCATTTTGTCAGTGACAATTAATTGAAAAAAAAGTTATTTAAACCAGACAGGAGATTTCCATAACGACTGTAGCGGTGCCTGATTGCGATTTGCTGCAGCTGCGGCAACCAAACTGTCGGAAGAGCGACGAGCAATTTCCATAATCTCAATCCCGGCAACGGAACAACTCAAAAACTCGTAGCAAACAAAAAAAATCTAACTGTAAACCGTCATTTTTAAATGTAATATAAAAACAAACGACGCTCCCAAAGCGACGAATTCAACCGACAGATGGCGCAACCAGTAATATAATTACCGCACCCCTCACAGAAAATAAAAAGTCCCAACCCGCTCGGTTCATGGCACAGCAGCGACTTTTAATATGGGCCCAGACATCTAGAGGCCCCAATTCACTCGATCAGAAAATAAAAACAAAATAAAAATTTTGTCTACTCAATCGAATTCTAGTTGGATACTGCGCACGAGCAGTAGGAAAAAAAAAACCAATACTCATTGACACATCCTAGCTCTAGGCCAGACACAAAGATTTATATTGTTCGAGAACTTTCAGAGATTCCAGTTTACACGCACTGAATAATTCCTTTTTCTAGAAACTTTATCGAAAAGCTTACGGCGCGTAACTGCCTCTACCGGATTTACATCACGCGTATCGTACGTCCACAATTAAGAGCAACCCTCGAATAGCAGCCGCAGCTAAAAGAAACGTAGAAAAAACGGTACGCAAGCAAAACGGCCACTACTTCGTGAAGGATCCACGACCGAAAGCAACAATTTGTAATAAGAGCCGCAACTCTTAATCGTGGAAATACGGTAACACCGAAATCATAATCCAACAATTGTAATGACCACCTAGCTAATCTTCCATTAAGTTTATTGTTGCATGATCTATCACTACGCATAATTTCTGTCCGTTCACACGCGGTCTAAATTTCTGAACAACAAATATTATAGCTAACCGTTCCCTTCAACCATCTCTCGTCCATTTAAAAATGGCAAATTATTAAACAATTCATTTCAAACCACTTGAATATACTTTGTATCAATTTAAGTGAAATTCCAAACGTTAAAATTTATTCACCCCTAGTACATATCCACACCTGGACAGGAAGCGAGCCAACATTAAAAACTCAAGCCCCCACCCAGCAAAGAAAAAATGAAAAAGATAAGAAAAATAATAATTGCCATAACCGCCTCCAACTCCCCCGCACACGTACAATGAAGAGATTAAGTCTTTTTCTGGACAAGCCCCACACGTGCTCCAGATGGCTGCACTGGTTAAGAGATTTTTTTTTCTTTTCTCCCATTTTCGTGCGTATGCTACGGAATATTTGGTGCAAATAAATCAGACTCACGTCACGGACACTGCACGCCACTCCTCAAAGAGGTTGGGCTGGGTGAGTTAGTTAATCACGCCGAGCAAGCAGTTCCAACTCCTTGAGACCCAGCAACTGCAAACTCCAGCTGGGCCAACCGTACACTACACTTCACTCCAATCACGCCCACGCGCACAAATCAACGACTTGTCGACAAATTATTCAACTATTGTGCGCTATTTTCTCACCCTATTTCACTCACCCGAGGTCACGGTCCAATGTGTAATAACTATTCTCAGCTTGATTAGTTTTTGTGTCAAATACCAAAGAACTCATTTTCTTTGCGCTCTGCGAGGCCATTGTATTCAAATTTCTTCTTTTCATATTTATATTTAACTCCGGTTACCTCGCAAAATGAGTTTAGCATTTTTTGAGTCATGGGGAAAACCGTTCAACTTTGCACTACTAAGTTCAAAGTTGCAGGTTCTGGTTTCGTTCCAAAATCGAGGTTGCTAGCACAGCGCAAAAATGTGAGCCTTCAAGGAGGAAGACAGGAATACAAACAATAATCCAAGATCAGAAAACAATTAAATTAAGTTAAACTCAATTCTTAATTGACAATAAACAAAAAATTAAACAAACAAACAAAACAAATCAAAAGGTATTTAAGACAACGGGACAGGAACATGCCACCAAACTTCACCGTATACCTCTATCCCCAAATAATTCAGCCCTTAATAATAATAATAATAATAATAAAGAACATAAATAATATAAACAAAAAAAAATTGTTTTTAATAAGACTCGTTTTCAAATTTTATTTTAGTTTTTTTACGTTTTATTTTTCTGGGACCCACAACCCGGGTGTTTTAGTGACCAAAATACTTCTAATTTTCTAATCTCACATGAAAATTCCAAGGATATCTTGATACCTTGACATCTGTTCTGAAATTCAAAACGAAAAATTCCAACTGCGCACTAATCACACGCAACAATTTAATTTTTTTCTCCATTTTTCTCCCGCCCATCAATTTACCACCTACACACCAAAACCCAAAACCCAAAAAAACACTTAATCACAAATCCAAAGCATCTGGTGTCCACAAATTAAAAGCAAACCCCCCTCTTAACTCCTAAAAAAAAAAAATATAGACTCGTCACAAGTCAGAAGACTCAGCACCCCTAAAATGGCGGTTCACCAAACTAATGGTAGGACAGGTACCATGTACTTTTTTTGTGCTCACGGTTCGTAGCCCGAAGGGACGGCGTCTTCAAGACACTCCTCTCACCCAATGCTCAACCTTACCTCAAAAGGAGGCAAGAATCTAATGAGGATGGACACCATAGGGGAAGACGGACATTACTGTCAAAAAGTGAATAAAGGCAGGAGACATCCATCTTGGAGGGGAGAAATGGAGAATCGGGAACCAGATGCGCAAGAAAAGAGACAGAGAGAAGAAAGAAAGAAAACAACCAAAGGAAGTGGCAAAAGGTCAGCGTCGCAGAGGTCACTCGCGATTATCAACAAATGATGAGGAATTCAGAGAGAGAGGTTTCATTGCCGCTAGTGCGGCTCTCGTGTTCGCGGTTGGCGAGACCGGTGCAATTCCCAAGCGCCGATCCTATTTCAATTCAAGTCATGGAAGGGTTTTGCTTAACAGTAGCCGGAGCACGGCACAACGGGCTCGGGGCTATATCATTTCCGGTGCAGTTTTCATAAGATGCAAATCATCAAATGAGTAGCTGGCCACGCACGTGTCATTATGTCCACGCACCTGGCTATAAACAAGTCACACCTTGTCTTCAGCTGTTCAACTTTTTTCTTCCGACGTCCGACCGCCATTTTTTCGCGGTTTAAAGCGGATGCTTCGAGTTCGACACAAAAAAAAACATTTGTGTCAATAAAAACGGAATTTCAACTCACATCCTGGTCTTTTTAAACTGGGTTCCGCAAGATGTGCCAGGGGTTCCGCAAAAAAATAAATTTTGTATCTATGATGTGCTAAGTAACGTAAAACAAAATTAACAAATTTTGAACATGGGTATTCGGTAGATAATTTTATCTCGAAAAAAAGTTCTGCAAAATGCCGAAGTTTGAAGACCACTGATTGCATCGGCAATGTCTTAAAGGGGAATAGCAAAGGTTTGCTGAGGACACGATTTTTTGTGTTTTTCTTACTTATACTACTCAACCGTACTTCCAATTAAAATTTTATTAAAAAAATTTCAATTCTAATCTATTTAAATTCACAATCAAAAATTTCCAAATTTCCAAATTTCGCCACTAGAGATTGTCTTGTGACGTCATTTACACTATGTATTTCTGCAGTGTTGTCCATGTCTTGTGACACCATTTACACCATATATATTTGCCCATGGTGTAAATGACGTCATACGGCGTGCACAGCACTACAGAAATAAAAAGTTTATATGACGTCACAAGACGAACCTTAGTGGCGAAATTTAGAAATTTGGAAATTTTTAATTGTGAATTTTAATAGGTTAGAATTGAAATTTTTTCATAAAATTTTAATTGGAAGTAGGGTTGAGTAGTATAAGTAAGAAAAACACAAAAAATCGTGTTCTCAAAAACCTTGCTATTCCCCTTTAAGTTTAATCGTTTTAGTACTTTTGTCGCGTTCATTTCATCGTTTATTGAATGTGCCTACTACGGTATCCATCCTATGATTTCTCTTTCCTTCCGTTGCGCGATCTCCTTCCCCTTTTGTCACGTGATCTCGGCGATCCAATCACGAGGCTGCCAGCAGACACCGTTTATTGCGATTATTATTATTAACGTTCAACTTCCCACAGTCGTGACCCCGAGTCAGGCGCCTGTCCGGGCATTGGGCCGTCCAAGAAGGGTCCTGCGAGACGGCTTTTTGATGGAACCAGCCTTGCATTTGCACAAAGAACTAGGAAAACCGCAGAAAACCCAGTTAGAAGTGGGTGGCAGATGTACTTGCCACGAGAACAGTGCGTTAAATCGGACGAGGACGAGGTTACCGATCCAAGTACTGACCAGACTCAATGCCACTTAACTTCAAAATTGGACAGCCGTGACCATTTTAAACTACAGACTTGTTTCTCACTTTGAACTAAATAAATGTTGGGAAAAAAAATGAAGAAAAAAGAAAAAAAACAATGTGAAATTTTAATGAAATTTCAGCAACATAAACCTTCCCTTCCTGAAGCTAATTGTTAATGAAAAGCATATTTATATTGCAGCACTGACCTCATTTTCTTTAACTAAACACTTCCATTTCAATAAAAGATGTGTTTACATAAATATTTTCAACTTCTAAATTAAACTTCTTTTTTCCTCTAATTCCTATTTAAAAGTTCAGCATTATAATTGAATCGAGCTAAGATTTGCATCCAACAAGTCACGGGCAAAGCAAAAGATGTCACTGTAAATTACATTAAGTACCGCGGAACACAACTAAAGAAGCACCAGTTAGTGGTTCATTTCAGTCAGACAATGGACTAAGTTTGGGTCAGTTTTTGATTAAAGGTCAAGAAAGGAAACACGTACTGTACACCAGCTGCTATCAAAAAGTCATTTAGACTAAACAACATATTTAATTAAACGAGCACTTAAAGTGGCTTTCGGTTGACTGAGATGTTTTATTCTCGAGTATTTTCCATTTAAACTGCCTTAAAGCAACTTTTGGTGGCTAATATATGCAGTTAGCGTGATTTCAATTAGATAAACGGATGAAATGACTTTTCGAATGCAGCTACCGGTACCCCAAATACATCGATGCATTTTAAAATGTGTAGCATTTCGCAGATTTTTATTATATTATTTATGCGTTAAATAATGCATTTCATTATACAATTTAAAAAAAATGTATTTTTATGCATTTCGTAATACATTTTGTAAAACGTGTTATCATTTAAAAACCAATAGCGAAATTCTATACATTTTATAATACATTGCGATGTATTTTTGAACGACTGTGTTTACAAACGCTTCAATCGAGTGTTGTCAATATGGCTGTCCTAGTCCAGAAAAAAAAAAGAAAAAAACTAAAACAAAACCAAATAAATCGTGTTTAAGTGTCCCACTAGTGTTGCAACTTCCACGAAGCGAGGAATTATTTAACGTAAAGAGAAGAGACAGAGACAGAGACAGAAAAAAAAAAATTTTCTCATAAAATTTCAACTCTCTTGACATGTGAAAATTTTCAATTAAATGCGACATCTCGCGACATAATCATAAAACAATTACACCACGTGAAGAATGTAATTAGAAAAGAGTGAGGAACAACGAGGAATTTGTGTGGCACGAGGATAAAAAGGAAAGGGAAAAAAAAAATGAACATAAAATTTCCCTCAGACATGCGTCTCACTTGTGTTAATGATCCACTACATAGTAATATCGTTGGAATTCCAATTACAATCAACTTCCCCCGCAATCTTTATACACATTTTGTTTCCATTTTTAACGTGAAATATGAAAATCTTCCATTTTCCTTTCCCCGCAACCGAATTTCCCACGAATTAAGATCGCGACCATCATTTCATCCGCGCAGAAGCCTGCGCAGTAGATGCAAAAGTTCACGCCTTAACGCAAAAATGTAATAATAAAACCCGAAACGTTTTCGATTATTTGGTGAACTAACATTTCATTCAATACGAAGTCATTTATTTCACTTATTTCACTCGCTTTAACCAATTTGAACGCATCTATTCTTTTTTCTGTCATCGCTTATACATGTTTAATACAGTTCTTTCTTTTCTTCATTTTTACTTTTTAATTTCATGGCAGTAGCATTTCAATTTCCACTACATTATCTAAATAGTTAAAATTGGACCGAGGCCAAGATAAAACAATTGTGGAAACTGCAGTGACAATTAAGAGGTTTAAATTTTAAAACAAAATAAAACATAGAATTTTTTTAAATTTCTTTTTATACTTTTTTAAGAAATTAAAAAATTAATTTTCATTACTCCTTTAATTCTAGCAACATAAAAACCAGCCTATAATCACCAGCAAACAATTTCGAAAAAAGTATGAATTTTTAACCGAACAATCATAGATAAGTGGAATGAAAAAAAAACATTTTTAAAAAGTGCACGTATCATTTCTCTCACTATCACACAACAACGCATAAAAGAAAGAAAACTGCACACAACATAATCTCCAACTCATCAAATATTAACAAACACATTTGCCACAATGTCTTTCACAAATTACTCATAGATCCAGACCCCCCAAAAAAATAAAATAAATAAATAAAAAAAAATAAAATAAAATAATAAAATAAAATAAAAATACACACCCTGTTGCCATAACAACAAGAAATTTAAACTTAAACAAGGGGGACAGGAATGTAAATGAGAATTAAAGAATAAAAAATTATTTAATCCCGGGCGAGAAAAAAGTCGGTTTGCGAGATCACGTGACAGTGAAAAGACCTAAGCCGAACGTAAGCCGATTTCATGGGGCCACTCTCTTAATTTACGTTTGATTCGAGACCCCTAATGAGCACTGACAGCAACAATGTTGCATACTAATGAGAGTGGAAGGAGGCGACTGACCTTTCTCCAGTCTCACCTGACCAATCCGTTTGCCGCTTGATTAATGCGTCCACTCCGACAAACCCCCTCATCTTGAGGATTTATTCGCTTTTTTTTAATGCTTCGTCCAGTGATTAATAGTGGAATAACCTCGAAAAAACAGAAGGGAGGTAGAGGGGGCTCGCGGTAAACGAGTGGTGGAGGTTAAGACGAACCTGCAATTTAACGACACTCGTTGTTGCGCGTTTAATTTGATCGCTGAATTTTAAGCGGACAATAAATAAGTCAACCAAATACAAATTGTTGATGCCTCCGAGAATAATTGCTTTCAATTCGCATTTTTATTTGCGGTGTAACCCCCGCGGTTGATTATCACCGACGGACAATTCTGGTTGGTCCGATTCGAGTTTATTCGTTTCTGATTGGCTGATCCACCATTGTTCCGATTCAGCGCACGTTTTCGCACCATTTATCGAAACACTTTTGACAGTAGGAGAACGTGTTAGAGAGTTCTTAAAAATTTGTTCTTTATAACGAATAATTCGTTATATCGAAATTCGCTATAACAAAAATTCGTTATAACGAGGTTCAATTGTAACTTATAGGTATACGTTTTTAAACTAAACGACATTTTTAAATTTCAAATTTCAAATGTAAATTCGATCTGTTTCGATCTGACTTTTAAACTGGCGGCCGATTTCATCTTCTTTCGTCGCACGAGATAAGTTAAACTGCAATTTTAAAAACACTCTTTGGCGTTTTAAAATATTTCCCATTGATAAAATAACAACCTCCCAAATCACCTTTTTATTCAATCGTAAATCATGCAAATTATCAACTTTAAAAAAATGTTTTTTATTTTTTGTTTTTACTAGTAATCTGATTATCGTGACCCAAATCTTCATAATACACGTTTTATGCTATTTACTTACACAACCATGAATAATTAAAAGAAAAGATAAAAAAAAATACTCAAAAAAAAAATGTAATATCGAATAAAAAATAATAACTTACTATCCATGGTTGAAGCCTAATTTGATACTTCGTTTAATTTCTTTTCATTTTTAGACAAATTCGACATTTTAATTCGCGCTCGATGCAAAATTTATGAAAACTAAAACCATTTTCGAAATTCATTTTATAAATTATTCATTTTCCTATTGATAAAACAAAGCTCTTTTGCGGAATAATAATAAAAAAAATAATTTATTTTTATTTTTATAAATTATAGTTTTAATTTTAAATTTAAATCACACACTATAAAGAAAGGAAATAAAGTGCAAGTGCTCAATATGTTGGTAAACATATTGCACAAAATGGGGGAAGGGAAGCGAGGCGGCCAATGAATAGGGAATGCGAAGAGGGGGCACCCAGGTGAGTGCAAACAGATCAATAAAACACCTTGCTATTTATGTAGATTATTTTCCGAATTGGGGAATGAAAGAGAGTTGCAACGCCAACAGAATCCCCGATATATATATAAAATGTCTTCTTTTATTCATGCCTCTTGAACGAACGGCCCTTGCAAAATTGACTTCAATTTCCACGCATTGTATTATAATAAAAAAAAAAAATTTTTAAAAAAAAAATTTAAAAAAAATATATTTTCTATTAATAAAACTCAACGACTCTATAACCCTTTATATATATATAATAATAAAAAAAATTAAAAAAAAATAATTTCACATCCTTGACTTCACCTTCCTCAACATAAAACTGATAATATTAAATTAAATTTAAAAAAAAAATTAAAAAAAAAAAAAAATCAAAATTTGTCCATCAGATGTCACTGACCGTGTCCACATTCCTTTCTTGACCATTCACGTCTGAATGTTCCTCGCCGTAGGGACAACTTTTGGAGCCTCCATCGAGAAACTTGTCTCCCGTTATATTCACGCAAAACTTTGCTTTAAAACTCCTTTTATACAAGTATTTGCTTTCGCGTTTGTATCGTGTAAATTTCATTTTCGCACCACTTTGATGCCTGCATTTTTTATCCACGTCAGCCTGAAAAACCTGCGAGGTTTCAAATCATTTTTTTTTCCGAACCAAAAAAAAAAATCTTTTTTTCCTCCCTCCAAAAAAAGTTTGCGGGCTGAATATTTCAAGCGGCATAAATAGTGTAAAACAATCAAATAAAATCCTTGAAAACAGTTGTATACACGAGGTAAAACGTATAAAATAAAACCGGTGGAGCGATAAAACCTCTAAATTACAAATAGAAGGTCGGACTTAATCAGAAAAACAACATGGCGCCTGTTAATAATTTTTTTCTTTTGGATTTCAATGGCGCGTCGAGTCGAGTTGACGCCGCGTAAGAAATCATCGACCAAGTCCAAAAATTTCTACTTATTTTGGAATTTTATTTTATTTTAAGTCTGTCGAGGGTTAATTAAACTAATCGCAGTTTGCCAGCTTAAGGTCGCATCAAAATATGGGCATTCTTCACGTTAAACCAATTTCTGCCGTTAAAAAAAGTAATTATTAGTGCGGCTGTACGTGATTAGTCACTCGTACCTCAATGGGGTTTAAAGAAATTGGATTTACAAACAAAAAATAAAAAAAATAAAAATAAATAAATAAAAAATCTGCACGGAAAGCGTTTAGAGATCCAGGAATAACTTGTATCGACAAAATGTCACGCAAAAAAGTCTTCACTTTTTAATGGAAACGTGAAAATGGGGTGCAAAATGGAGGCGTTTTCGAACGGAACGTTTTAAAAATAAAAGAAGAGGGAGAAAACGAGACGAAAACGAGACGAAAACGAGACGAAACGAGGTACAGGCTGCACCGGCTCGGGCTGTTTTCCACCTCATGATTTACTAGCACCAAAACAACAACCCTCATTATCAAATTCCTCGATAATTACCACCTCGAAACACCTCGAACTTACAAAACCAGCCACAAAATGTAAAGATTTATATTCGTTTAAAACTTTTTTAAAAATTTTTAATTTTAACAAAAAAAAAAAAAAACTTACCTATTTTATCTGATGAACCAACCAGCGTTCCCAAACTTAAAATTATTCCGACGACTATGTGCAAGGTCTTCATTGCGTGACTTCGGATATCACAACCTGAAAAAATAAAATAAAAAAATTAATAAGTAAATAATTTTTTTTTTTTTTTTTTTTTTTTTGGAAAAAAAAAAATAGATGAAATAAAATGTTTAATTTATTAGATTTTTTTTTATTTTTTATTTTAAAAAATTAGAATTCAAGGTCCTGGAGTAGTCAACACCTGCAAAATTCAATGTTTTTTAGTGTTTTCTAGTTTCTACTCTTTTATCCGTTTGATTCCCCTCTCTCTCTCTCTCTTGCTCCCCCCTTAGTGGCTAAAATGGGAAATGTGCTTTCACACACACCCCAACATTATCTCGCAGTGTTGAGTAAATCAAGAGTGGATTTAATAGTGTATTTTTGGACATAAAAATTTCATGCTGTTTATAGTTTTGTTTTTTGTTTTTTTTTTTTAGATAAAATAATTTTGTTTTTGAAGTTCAAACGGCCGCCATTTGCAATTAGGAAACCAAAATGGCGGCGCTTGGTCGAGCTTGCGATTATTTTTAAATTTCTGATCTGAATTTCCAAATTAGATTAGAAACGAACGATTAACTAGGAGAAATGTTCCAAGTTTTTAAATATTTAATCGCGATAATCAACGCGGCGCGATTTCGATTAAAAATTCGCATCCAACCAGAATAATTTCTTAATTCAAAATGCCATCACAAATTCCCCATTATATCCCCGCGAAATATGATCAAACGTGGCACTTCCTGAAGAATTAAAAACAAAAAATAAAACTTGTTTAGCGCGAATTCGACATCGACAACGACCCGGGCTGGCGCCCGCACGAAACCTCGACCACCGTCGCCCGCGCTAAAAGGCGAAATCGCGATAAATTTGAAAATCTCGCTAAAATACACCGAAATAAAGCATTTCAAACGAGAGAAATTTAATGCGGTTGTATAAAAGTTCCGGTCGCTGGGTTGTTTCGGAGTTTCGCACTCGCAAAAGCGTCGCATAAATGTCAGGAAAATGTTGAGCGCACATCCAGTCATCATTATCCGCACACACGGACCATAAAAACAGAAAAGACGAGACGGCCGCTCAACGAAACGCATATTCGAGAAATGCACTTGCAGCACATTTCAACCGGATGGCGAATTTATGCGCGGACACAAATCAGCGACACATTTCTCTAAACAAATCACAACTCACCGTATTATTATTACTACGATGTTCAAACATCATTTTCCTGTAAGTCCAATTTTTTTTCTTTCGTGTTCCTTCTGTGAAATCCGTATAACATGCACCGAGTCTGACTGTGAAATGTGGACTGAGAAAACCAGTTTCTAACACTGCAGGATAAAAGTTGATGTTTTCACCTACCAACCTACCCTCGTTAATGGCATGGCCTCACTCGGGGCAAAGACACAAAAGGTGGTCTCTTTACAACATAAAACAAAACAACAAAAAACCAAACACAAAATCAAATAAATTCAAATAAAATCAAACGATTTTGTTTCGCTAATTTATCGACACGTTTCATCATTGTTTTTATTATTGTTATGAAAAAATATGTATATTTTTTACAATTACTAATGTTAGTTACTAGGGGCAAAAAATAACACATTCGTAGGTTCGTTACTAGAAAAATTAACTGATAATTTCCCAAGACCGTCCATAATATTTTATAATGTTGTAAAACTTGGGTTATAAATTATAAACTAAGGAGGTTGTTTATAAAAGTTGATAGAAAACGGAAATTTGCACGGATAATCAATTTTCGGGCATAAAAACGAAGGGGGAAGAAATGCCACGTTTACTTTAATGAGCGGCCATCATTGCGGGTCATCTAGAAACACATCCGGTTATTTAAAAACGGGAACCGGTCTTTTATTTTCAATGATATTACGCAATCGGTTGCTCACTCGAGGTAATCGAACCGGTTTGGCTCAAAAATGGAGCTCGGTGTCATTAAAACAAACGATCAAATAAAATTGCATCTTCTCCGCTTTAAATTCAAACGAATGCGTTTCGGAATAGAATCCGTCATTATATTTTTAAAACATCATGCATCAAATAAATTCGCATTTCGTGCGTGGTTTCAAATGGGTGGCGCCACGCAGCAACAAATAAAATGATAGCAACATCGATCAATTTGTTTATTTATCAAGCCCCGATTTCACGCCAAAAAATCGAAACACCCAAAATAGAAAATTTGTTACAAAAAAATATCTTATTGCGTTGTTTTGTGCGATAATCAAATAAAATATACATAATATACATAATATAATCTGTTTAATGATGTTTACACCCGGTCTGACCCGCGATTGAACTATATATTGCAATTTATCTTTATTTATTATATTTATTTTATTTTATTTTTGATTTTGGTCAAAACTGATCGATGGAAATCTGTTTTGTACACGAGTTCTCTCGCATTGTTGCACGCAACAAAACACAAATTAGGAATCTCGCTCGGATTGAGTTTGTAAAGGCTTTATATTATACACCTGTGCAAAGCCGGCAGCCATTTCAATAGCGGCATTCAATCACATTGATTAATTTCATTAAAGCCGATTATTTCAATTAAGCATTTCCTAGGTAAACTATAATTATTTATCATTAAATCCCGCGCATACGTCACGTGATGTTGTTTCCACTCAAAATCGCTCGTCTAACAAGACGGTTTCGATTTACTGTTTGGGGCCCCGTTTGGGGCCCTTTTTTGGAGGCGCCCAATTATTTTATTTATTCCTATCTGTCCAGCCAATTATGACTTTCAATGAAAAAAAAAAAATATTTTTTTAAAAAAATTAATTTACAAATTTATTTGATTTTTGTTCCAAATCCACAACACAAATAAATTCCAACCAATCAAACGCAGTTGGTCATAACTCGCAACACACTTGATAATCTGCTGACTTGATAAATTAAACGCACAACCTTGAACCGATGTCCCACTTTTAATCACTTACATAAATTCAAAGACATTCGACACTTTCCCCCCAACAGAAAAAAAAAAATAAAAATAAAAACCGTCCGCGCTCATTCAAAATTCCACACATCTTTTTCCACCAAAACAAAAAAAAAAAAAAGAAAAGAAAAAAAAAAATCTATAAAATCTTTAAACCACTTTTTAATCGGTAATTTCCTCCGTCCTACTTTCCCCAACTTGGGTCTGGTCCAGGATTTCAACTACCAAAAACTCCGCACCAACAAACTCGAAGAAAGTCTGGCAAAGTAGCCTCGGGACGGCGAAATCAATGACCTCATTGGACCCGAATCGCAAGCAGCCCTTTGGGCCTGATAATGATGGGTCCCAACTGCACTCAATGCTCATCATCACTCTTGGAAACTCACCCACCTCGGAGGAACAATGGCCAAATGTGTATTGACCAGTGGCCAACTGAGGGTCCTAAGTACCTCGCTGCCACTACCTCGTCCTCATTGTCCCCTCGACTGTCCCCCCGGTTGTAAATCAAGCTTGGAAACAAAAGACGGACCACTTCTAAGTAGAAGGCAATTAAGCTCTCAAAAAAGAAAAAGACTTTTTTTTTTTTTTTTTTTTTTTTAATTTCACATTTCTTTGTCTATGCACTTTCTTAACACCTGTTTCCCAGGTATTTGCAGCGCTTTAGGGAGGAGGGCTACCAAGACCCAAATTACACGCCTCGCCCTGTCGCTCGTGGCACCAAAGGGAACCAAAGGCTTCGTGGGCTACACCCAAAAAATTGAATTATTTCCAATGGCAATAAAAATTTTAAAAAACAATTTTTTTTAATTTTTTTTTTTTTAATTTTATTATTTTAAATTTTAAAATGTACAAATATATATTATAATCTTTAAACAAGAGACTCCTAGAGACAAGTTGCCAGCAGGAGTTCCCAGTCCGAGACGGGACACAACTCGCATGACCCCCTGTGGCAAGTATTTAGGCGGGAATGTGGTCTAAGTGGCTGCCAAGGTCCAATTTCAAAAAAGACATTAAATAAATACTTTTTTTTTTTTTGTCTTTTAAAAAAAAAAATTATTTTTTAAATTTTTTTCAAATTTTTTTTAAATTTTTTTAAAAATAACCCAAATCCGTCACCCCCACATTTTTTTCTTTCCTCAAAATATTTTGTACACATAAAAAAACTTGAGGGGGGTGTGTTGATGAAACAAGTTGAACATTCCGCCCATGCGCGGACAAGGCTCATTCATCAATGCCCCCATGCGCCATGTGGGGGTAAATGGGAACCCCAAAGGACTCTTTTCTCCGCAGGCAGCGAATGCAACAAGAGACCATCACTAGCCATAACTCACGACAGATTTGGTCTAAAGGCCTCTCTCTCTCTCGCCCTAACTCCCCTCGACAGCTACACATTAGAAAACCCTCGCCTCGCCGGTCGGGGGGGTTGCGAACCGCCATATTGTACTCCAGGTGGTGACGTGAAAAGACCCGGGCACAATGGCCAGTGCCAAGCCACTAACATCTCCATCCGACGCACAAAGGCAGCGAGCGAACCAATCAGCCATCTGATAAAAACATCAAACTCTGTATCATCTAACAACTCACTATCACAATGTGCATCTTAACTGCTTTTTACCAAATGTACCGCAAATGAGAGTACATTCGGGTTAAAACCGAAACCGAAACACTAAAACATGGCGCGCGTACAACGGTTTCTAAGCAATCAAACATGAACTCGGAACTAACAACTAAATTTTTCTATTGTTTTTATTTTTTTATTTTATTCAAATTGCGTTTCATTTTTCTCGACTTATTTCGCGGGATTAAATGATTTTTTTTTTTTTGTTTTTTGTTGTTGTTGGGGTTTACAATGCCTACGGTATTGATGAAACATTCAGCAAGAAAGGAAGAGATAGGAGTGGAAAAAAATTGTTATTTCCTGCGCGTGAGATGTCATGTTTCTGCTCAAAAAAAAGTTATAATATTTCCGGTTTTCTTTAGATGCCTCGGGTTTTGGGTATTGAAAAGATATCACGGGGGAGAAATGTGAAAAATTGTGCATTGTGCGCGTGATGATTCAGGCTGCGAGTTTTCTTCCGCCACTTTCACTTTCGTTTCCAACAAACGCACGAAATAATTGTTTAAAAAAATTTTTGTTCCGATTTTGGGTGACAAAGGGTCTATAGCGAGATGTCTGCGACCCACCCAGGTGTTAACCAGCTGTTGGGTGCGTTTAGTTCTTTAGAAATTCCAATTTTGGATTCAATCTCTCGTTACTAATGACGCGACGCCACGGAACAAAATCCTGACACGAAAACTTTCTCGCGTTGTTAGTTAGACACATCTGATGGTGTAATCCGGGGCAGCGAGGGTTTAGGGATTAAGCTAGTGCCAGATTGCCAGACAAATGAGTTGATCGCGACTCTACTTCATCAGTTTAAATTACGAGATCTCACGAGATTGGCCGCGAGACGAGACCAGAAGTGAATTAACGCGATGGAATTGAATGTCAAATATCAATATCAATTAAAATCATATTCCGCCAATCACGTGGCAGGTGATCGACTTGAATATTTATAAAATCCGTTCGCACTGTGGGATATTCTGCGGCGTTTTCAGCCACGATGCGAGTGTGAACCAACAAGTGAAAATGGACTTTTCACTTAAGCCGCTCTCAGACGCTGACATTTGTCAGTTTCAAAACCATCCTTTGCTGGCGACCCAAAATTTCCAAACCCATTTTGAAAATCTTAGTTCGGACGATATTAAGAGCGAATTTTTCTTTTATTTGTTTTAATTTATTATTATTTTTTTTTTTTACACTACCCATCGTGACCCATAAATTTCTTCGGGTCACGACCCTAGGGTCGGGAGTGCCCGGTCTTTAAGGTTAATGAATTGACAGAATTAAAAAAATATGAGATAATGAAACTAATTATACATTATTTTGTCTTCTACGGTCTAAACTTCCGTTGTAACGTAACGGGTAAAAACAACATTTTATTTAGCGTATCTTTAAACATGTCGAGTAAAAAGAAGAATTAACTAACTGATGTTACGCAAAAGAAGTAGTAATTAAACGTAACTACCGTAATATTATTCATCATTTATTGGCATTGTTAAAGAATACTCAAAAATGGTGGCTTTTCAATTCTTCAGTCTGAAATCGACATTTTAAGCGTGTTGTCTTCCAAAACAAAATTTGTATAAGATCATACTCAATCGAGTTAAGCCAACGTCCATCGATCGGAAAAGCCTCGGTTATTGCGTTGCCAAAATTCATCATGTTCACGCGTACGCCTTTGTCGCGTTGTCCACTCCTATGAATCCAACATGACGCTTAAACAGATAGTTTGCGCCAACATCGTTCCATTAAACGTGCACTAAGTTATTATTCGAGTCAATTGACTCAACGCACGTGTCGCGATCAGTTAATAATCGAATAATCACCAAAGATGATGACCGCGATGATGCGCTCGAGTCTATGTTTATGATGAAAGCGCCGGTTCCATCGTTAGAACGCGTAATTTAGTATACATAAAGAAGAAGAACACAAAAACCAAAAATAACAACTATACAACGACGTAATACAATTGTTGTACGTCATCATTTCTACAAATTCCTCGTTTATCGTACAAACTTGGAATTTCCGTTTTAAGTTTTTGTTTTATTTATTTATTTCTTAAATATTTTATTCCCATAAATCAATCGATATAGTGGCTGAGACCAATGAAAGTTTTCATGTGCAAAATCAGATTAATTCAGTGCATGAAGAAAGTTGCAATCAATATTCAAGAAATAGATTGACAGTCCCAGTAAAACGAGAAACAGCAGTTTTAATAATAAATAACCAAAATCAAAAAAATCAAAAAAGAAAAAAAAGAAAAAAAAGAAATGATGAATTAAATATAATATTTATAAAGTTTAAAATTAAAATTTAATATTTTTTTTAAGCTTCTGCAATGAAATTCATCGTTGCTTCTGCAGCATTGCGGGTCAACTTGTACAGAATATATAATTAACAATTAATATGTCGGTGGTAATGCTGTATATATATAAATAGGTAATTCAATGCTCCTTTCCATCACCTTTCCTCATCTAATTAACTCCTCAATTTGGCTTGAATTCTAATCGCGTTCATTACGAACAAAACCAGTCGCAGCCGCCATAGTTTTCCACTTTATTCTTCCTCTTCATTTACCAGTCTTACCATGTACCACCCCACGCAACAACAAACCATTCATTGTCACAAAACAGCGGGTAAAAAGCACTAAAAGCGCATTAATTGCTACTCGGGGTCTTAACCGAACACTAAACGAGATTTTGGTGAGTAGTTAACCAAATCGTGTTAATTAAAATATATTTTCAAAACGTTTTCATCGAATAATGAATTGTAACGTCGATTGAACCCCGGAAAATCGATGTTAGTGCCTGACTCTTAAATCAATTAGCGGAAGCAGAAGTGTCGCTACAATTTCTCCAGTAATCCTCACCAGATGCTGCTGAAGATAACAACTGAGCATGCTCACAAACAGAAGCGGCTGCGTGTACGCCGTCTGGTGTTTGCAGCAGTCATTACCCCGAATACAGTTGCGGGTTGCCACAAGCGCAAATGCAGGCCAGGCCCCTACCTCGGTAATTGCAGTCCACATGTCCAGATTTCCAATTTTCGATTACAAAATAACAAAAAAAAAGTTCTAGCTTAGAATGGACGAGTCATTTGATCGAAATGCCCTATGGTTTATATTGTTTATAGTTTTAGAGCGCCATTAAACTCGTTAAAACCACTTTATTAACCGTTAGAAATATGTACAAATATTGCGATTTTATTTGTGTTCAAGGATTGTCACTATGATTTGTTCTGTATCTAATGATCACAAAGAAGGTGCGCGTTGCAATAGATGTTTTTTCTAGTAATTATCGTCAGATATTGCGCACTCCAGCAAATTAATGAAATAAAAGTGAAAATATTTGTTTGACTGGCACCGTGTATATTCCCTTTAAGTTAGTTGATATGTAAACACGTACCTTTGCCTTCTTCCTGTCTTGTTTTCTTATCACAGAGCTGAAATCTGTCAACCAAAAAGCGTAATCAAACGACACCTGCAAAATAAGAAGGAAAAAAAAAGAGGGATTAGTGACATCACGTACGTTTCCATCAACATTGCACTCAGCTGCCATTAGCACACGAGAATGGAGAGGAGGCAACAAGAAATCTCATTTCGGCATTTCAAAGGCGGACAGGGGCAACAGATCGATACTTCTTAGCGGACACCCACAGCATTCTAGCGGCCACTTCATCCAAAGGGGAAGAAGAAGAGCGACGCGACAGGGAGCGAGCGAGCGAACGAGCGAACGAACGAACGAACGAAGGAGCCGCCTTTCTCATCACCGGATATTAATACAGAAATGAGCGCGCAAATTCTCACCAAATCACTCAACTGACACCATTTTTTATTCCCATTTTTCTAGCTTTAATCGGAGTGAAAACCAAAAAACATTCTCGCTCTTAAACCACTCGAATATATCAATATCCATAAATTAAAGCTCGATGGGTGCGAAAACGAGTGGTCTTTGACAGGTGGTCAAAGAAGTTGAAAAAAACCTGCGCCGTATTAAATTGGTGCTCCCAACACGGGTGATTTGATCACGTAAAACCACTAATACTTTGTTATTTCTGAAGTGTTGCTGAAAAAAATGATATATTTTCTTTTTTAAGATTTTGTAGAAGATAATAATACATAGTCATAACTCTACTGGAACTCACAGTAGAACTGGAAATAGTGCAGCAAATCCGGTAATTTTCCACTATGCAAATGGCGACTGCTTGTCTTTGCCGCCAGTTGAAATTCCCCGCTTGGATTCAATGTTTGATTGTAAGGAAAAAGTGTGTTCCGAAAAATATAATTTTACCCATTTTTCGTTACAATATTTATAACGTCAAACTGACCATAATTATAAGGGAAAAGTATCTGCCGCAAACTGTGTATTAAAGAAATTGTTCATTTCTCTTCGTATGACCTTTAATATACAGCATTTCACTAAATTTTATTTATTTATTTATTTATTTATTTATTTATTCATTTATTTATTTATTTATGTATTTATGATTACAGGCGTTAATTTACTCTTGTCCACAAAATGTCGATCTTTAATCAGTGAAAATGAAATTACTTAATTATTGAGCATTGTGTGACATAAAAGTCGGATCGATTTTTTTCTCCCCCTTTGATGTTACGTTTATCCACGTTAACAACATTCATATAAATCAAAATCCAACTAATCCTATTTCCCAACATGTGGTTTGCCGAGTTCGGCTTGCCAAGTGTTATTTCTCTCTTTTTCCCTTCAAAATAAAATCAATTTTTAACATCGACTAAATACAAATCGAAACCAATTTGTTCTCGCGCAGCTTGTCACAATATTTATAAATCATTAGACTAAATTGCATCCGACGGAGGCCCCGAAGAAACATCCCGTTTATAAGTACTTTGTTTACTACTTATCGTTTCAATTATTAAATCCGACTACAATACAACATAAAAAAAAAAAAAATAAAAAAAAAACGCAATTTATTATTAACCATAAAACAAACTTTAATTTTGACTTTTTTTAACAATAAAAACAAAACAAAAAAAAACCATCGACGCATCATTTATTATCCAAACAACACTCAATTTTTCAACACAACTCACAATTTACCAAACAAACAAAATGCCATTTTGCGCTGTACCTCACGGACTACAGTACAGAAAAATAAATCAAGTTGTTTATTTGTTTGCTAAAGTCCATCTGGCACCGCAGCAGCGTGGGAGGTTTTGCGAGGTTCCCTAACTAGACGTTGCAGTGGCCCTTTCAACAATAAGCAGACTGACCCTTGACAAAAAAAATGCTCTTCTCCGAAATCCAGTAATCAAAACATGTGGATTAGTTGAAGTGCGAGTGTGTGCGGTGCAAGGTGCAATTTGCAGTGCATAAAACACAAACAATTCTATTCATGTAGCCGCACCACCACCTCCCTGAAACGCCTCGCGGCGTCTCGTGACAAACGAACGAAGGCCATTGCTAATCTTTTCTCTTTCTTAATGAGCGGAAGACGGATTCAAAAGGTGGCGCAACGAACGAAACCAACCCTAACTGCCTCTTTCTCTCTCCACTGCCCCCTATCGCTGGTGCAACGGACGCTGCTGCAGTATGCGATGTGGATGTGCCATAATAAACGCTCGCGCCGCCATCCACCTACTGTGTCGTGATAATTTCTCATACTCTTTTTCCATCCACTTATCGTGTTTACTCAGCAACCCCTTCAGCCATTCTCTCCCTCTCGAATTTCCTTCTTGTGCAAAAACCTCGTTGCAAAAACATCTTATCAGATGACGTTGCTTTCAAAAGAATAATCCAATCCCCCCCACACCCCCACACACACACAGAATTACAATATTTACTGTCGTGCACATTTTTAATGGAATGCGAGTGTGAAATTACGGAAGTCGTCAACACTGGACTTGTTTTAACTTAAAACTCAACATTTCAAACACTCAATTCGAATTTTTTGCAACAAACAAACTTCAAACTTTGTTTTTATTTGTAAACCTATTATCAAGTTGACTAGAAGATTATCCAGAAGTCAACGTTGCTTCTATGTTTTTACTGAACGTTTCACGTAGGTTTTTTATTCTAACCAAAGGCGGGTCATCTTTAGTGCATACAAGAAACGTTGGAAAACTTTGCAGTCCTGGAGAACGAAATTGAACGCGCCCAAGTGAACATTGTATAGATATATATTCGTGACTCGAAACTGATTTCACAACATACCGCTTATGCTGTGACCGATTCAAAAAATGTTTTTTCTTTTTTTTTTTAGCTTTTATATCGATTTTTTTGTATCCTAGAAGAAAGAAAAAATAAAGTCCATTTCTACATTCCCAATCTGACCGAAAACCAAATAATGCTGAATCCACCGCATTGTGTCTAATTCGTGCCGTAAAGACATTTGATTAGTTTCAGCGCGATGGAATGCGAGGCATAAGGAATTCCATTTATTCCAAATTCGAGTCGAAATTGTTGGTGATTCACCGTACCTGTTTTAGGTACTTCTTGCACACAGTTTATGTCCTGGCATTAAAAACTCACGAAATTGTCTGTCCAAACATGAGTAAAAATAAAAACAACCAATCACGTTTCATGATTGATTGCGCAATATGTGAAAACAAGTGTTTTTGTTTTTTCTACACAAACAAAGCACTATTGTATACAGGATTAGAAAAGTGATACGAAATATTCGAAAACCCTAACAAAGGCTTTAATTGTTCTTATCACTATTCAAAATAGATTTAATACACCGTTCCACTTAACGACCTTATCATCTCATCGCACGAAATTAGCGTAGAGTATTTTGTTAGTATAAATATTGTAACAACCAACATCACCGTAACAACTGACTGCACTAAGCAATACAAAGTGATACCACGAGATATTTGCATTTTGAAGGAAAATGTAAAATTTGAGCAATTTACTCATTGTACAATTGCCAGAACAATAAACAGAGTGGCTGTGCTCGGGAATCAATCTCGAATTCTAGATGGCAAATTCAAACTGGCATTGCATTCCTTTCTGCGCACACACGACACGTAATGACATAACCGCAACAAATAATGGATTCCTTCACAATCTCTCGTGCCGTTTGGATTCGGCATCAGGATTCGCGGCGCAAACCCGAGATTAACTAACGCTTTCGTGTATCAATTCCAATTCATGCACAATATGGCACTCGGAGCTTTAAGCAAAAATTTCTTCTCTCCTTTTTCGAGTCGTTTACACATGCCATTAACAAAAGCACGAGCAATAAAGATGAATTTAATGTCAACTCATGGGGCCATAACGTAATAGTGCGCAGTATCGGGGAACAATTTCAATACACAACATCCTTAAGTTGATTTTGCTCTTTTGCCACGTCCATCAAAATCTCCTAACGGCTCTGCAAGAAGTAAAAAAAAAAAAAAAAAAAAAAAAAAAAAAAAAAAAAAAAAAAAAAAAAATCCAACGCGTGTGAACGGCAATGGGTTCGTTGTAGAAGGTTTTGTCATCCCAACCCCAGGGTACCTTTCTGATGACGTTATTGATTGAAATGCAGTGGCAGGGAGCGCTCAATCATTCCCGATGGGCGGCAGAAGGCGTGTGGAGTGAGAACAAGGATCAATAAATGTTGTCTTCCCCCACATGAGCACATGACACGTACTACCCACTGGTATATACACAACACATCAAACAAACAAACAATCGAATCAGCAAGATACAATGATGATTTCGGTGCGCATTTCGAAGCGCATTTCGAAGCGCATTTCAAAGCGTGGAGCTTTAAAGGTGTTTGCGATTGCGAGTAACAAATTGCGTTGTTTCGTCGGTTTGGGTCAGTGCAACGTTTAATGTGTTGTCGTATTATTCCCGGATGTATGACATTGGTCGTAAAGGAATCAACGATCGATAAACTAATGACCGAAAACAAAACCGAAAAGAACATCAAGCCGCAGTTACTAAACGATATAGTTTATCGATTAATGATAACATCGACACTCCCATTGCTGTAGTCGCAAGAAAAGCCCACAGCACATGTACTGCAATCGCAAGAATTTCTTGGAAAGATTTTGGACACATTTTATGACGTTGCACAAAAACCAAATGTTTGATAAACATATAACATCATTTAACAGCATTTATTGCTTATTAATATAATCTAAATTTTGCGTTATAAATTTGCGTTACAGCGCTAAACTTAGGAAGTCGACGATGCTACAAGTATCGAATCGATTTCTATCGCAGCCAAAACAACGTTTGTCTAAATTTAATAAAATTTATCTATTTTCTTGCAGTTTTAATTAAAATGTTGCCCATGTTTAAAGAAATAAATAATATTGTAATAGTGCAATAGAAAAAAATTGATATTTCCAGGAAAGATTATTGTTGAGTTTTTTTTTCTTCAGTCTTTTATTGCAGACCCCTTTGCCCTTTTCTATGCCAGTTGGAGAAATGACAAAAGAATCAGTGGCAGAATAATCGATATTGAAAGTAAAAGAAAAAAGGTGAAAATTAAAATAGACAAATAACGATTAATTAACACCGTAGCGTGTCACTTTGCGCAGTTCCACAAAAAATGTCAATTTTACGACTACTTCTAGAAAAATGTAACGATGTAGAGGAAGTGAAGATCCTAGATGACTCGGGATGTTGAAAAAAGAGGGCGCTTATCACCTGCACATCAGTTACACTAAGCGTTATTAAAAAATCAAAATTAAATTTTCGAACCAAGAGAGAATGAGAGAGATCTTCATTTGCATTTTTGTTTAATAAAATTTCCGTTAAAATTGAAAATAACTTATCGATTTCCCAAATAAAACACTCAGAATTACCAAAACAAACATTCCTTCGAAATTTGCACAACCGATATAGAAAAATCGATTTCGAATCGATTTATCAATAAAAAAAAAAAAAAAAAAAAATTGTCATTTGGCTTTGACGCTTTCTGTGTCGTCGAAGTCACAACTGCACTAATCCAAGTTGGCATGGAGACTAGATTTTGTTGTGGTAATATTATTAACATGTGGGTGCATCAATGAGTAAAGCGCGTTAAAAGGCGAGCAAAAGCTAGCAATTCATTTAAGTCGAGAGAAAAGAAAATAACGTATGGTTTATTTAAACAGATAAGAAAAGAAAGGAAAATTAATAATTTAGTTGCCATCACCAGTCTAGTGAATATCATTTACACAGAACAGGGGTGCTGGCTCGTTAATAATGCATGCAATCTGACTTGGGATTTGGTCGCCAAGCTGTCATTACAACTGCCAGCAGTGAAACGGCTCCCGTACCTGCCAATTAGGCTGTCCGGCCGAGACAAGCTGGCGACTGGAGCCACGAAAGGCAAAAAGCCCACTCATGTCGTGACCCAAAACTCACTCATCAAAATTAACTCGCACAGCATCCACCAACCAGCCCCACACACACGCTTGCACAACACGTTTAATAATAAACAAAGCCCCAAACTTTTACACATATATATATTTCATTCTACCACGGGTTTTGCGCAATCGTGATCAATATTGTTTAAAATATTTATATTCCGTCCATTATACGTATCAAATATAATACGTGTAATTATTTTTCGGCGCTTTTTATTCCGTTTGCCGATAATCCGTCCTCATCTCATGCGACTCCTGTAAGGAGTCTTGGATATTGAATTGATTTTTGAACCTAGGAGAGAGTTTTATTCTTAGGTCTCACTACAGCGCTACTTCTGGGTGTGGCTCGCACTCTCGCGTATGAATAATATGTGGTGACCCAAAGTGGCCACCCATTTCTAACCCCTCCTTGGGTGGAGACTCGGGTCGAGTCCCCACCCACTCTGT
>JAQFXT010000382.1:0-41261 GCA_034683725.1 Strigamia crassipes
TTATTTTCATTGGGTGCCTAGTAGGCGCTACGACCAATAAACAATGGCCGTTCCAATCACGTGACTGTCATGTCAGCTTACATAACAATTGTTTAAAATGCATCATTACAGTTTTTGAACACAATTAAATTTTTTTGATATTTTTAAAAAAGAAAAGAAAAGTATAGAATTTAATTAAAAATAAATAAAAATGAGCCAAACTGTCCTTTTAATGCAAAAGTATTGTACGTTTCCTAATTCTGACAAAAGCACGATTTCTTTATGAAAATGAATTATGCAAAAATAATTAAAAAAATTCAACTTTAGTCTGATAAACTTAAGTCGAAACTTTCCAGTTTGGGTAATTGCACAGACCAAGTTGAATAGAAAACGGATTATTGATGTCGATCGGTAAAACGAATCAATTTTTTTTTTAAATTTGCCTTAAACCTCCCTAAAAAAAAACAAAAAAAAAAAAAAAAAAACAATTTAACTTCAAGCCTTCTCTATGTATTTTTGTGAGCGATTGAATATAAATTTTTAATACATACAAAATATAAAAATAAAAAAAATAAAAAAAAGCAACCAACATTCTGAAATAAATATAAGACTTCCCAATCGATATTTGTCAATATTGCCTAAAGAACTGAAAAATTGTTTAAAGGAAAAAAAAAGTTGCTCCTTCAATAAAAACTCCCCAATAAAAAATAAAAAAAATCGAAATTACTTACTACAGAGTCCCTGGTAAAGTAATTTAATTTCTTTCTTTTGTACACAGGCGTCCAATTTTAACTTGCATTCATTATTGTAAGAAATTCCATCAGATCCACAAACAGGTTTGAACTCGGCTGAACAGGTTGGGCATTCACAAACTGCTTGACCGCTCTTCACCACACACATGGCTCCGAAATTGCATTCGAAGCCGTTGCAGGGACCCTCTTGTCCCGCTGAAATGACAGTTTCTACTTTATAAACATGAAATGTAGATGAGGAAACATTAATAATACAATTAAAAATGAAAACGTAATACGATTAGTACGCCTACCCATAAAACATTTTTATAACACTGAATTATTAATTTAGTCTATTAAAGCTTCACTTTTACAGCTTCACTGCGCGGTAGCAAAGGCATAAGATCTAACCATGTTTTCAGAGTTTTCCATAAAAGCCAAATCATAATTTAAAAATATTTACCACATGGTCCCATATAGAAAACGTGAATATTCTTCTTTTGAATGCACGATGCCCTTTTCATTTCACATTCATTGTCGTAAGTGATACCATCATTGCCGCATACGGGTTTCATAACGGCTTCACAGGCAGGTGGACATTCGCATGCAGCTATACCAAATCTGTCAATCTCACATTCTTGTCCCGGGAGACATGAGAGACTGACACATGGATTTACACCTACAATTAAAAAAAAAAAAACGAGTTTATCGACTATGTATACGATAGAATTAAATATGTTTAGAAAATAATTGCTTTCATTTTATTCGAAAACCTCAAAGAAATTGGGTTCATGACATTTCGAACCAAAGCTGAGTTAAGCTGCTCTGTGTGTTTAAACTTTGAAACGTGCTCTACTATGGCAAGTTTAAACTATATGTAGCGTAGTACCATCAGCAGATGCAGACATCAAACAGCGTACTAGTTGTTGTCGTGTGTACACCTTCACCCTGGCTTCACCAATGAGTTCACCAAGCATGCCGAGTTGTGAACACATCATCAGCATCTGGCGAAGATTACTGGGAATCTTGTAACAAGCGCTTTTGATACCACAGTTAGTTGTAGACATAGGAAAAGCCAAGGGAAAAGCGTTTTTAGCAAAGTCAACACGCAGGTCACGTGACACCAGACATGTCACGAGACCTAAAGTGCTACTCGTAGGCAGATGAACGTACAGTCTGCGTTGATTAGGTTGATTAAAGTCAGGTCACATGTAGAAGGGTTTAACAATTAATTTTTATTTTATTTCTGTTATTTTTGTAGATGATAATGTTAAAATTTTGATTTCATCCATCTTCGTAAAGTAGCATTTAAATTCTAATGTTACAGCGTGTATTTGCATAACCGTCTCGAATTTCTTAACAAATCTTTCACTTGCACTTTAAAAGACTTGGCATTCTTTGAGTCTACAGACTATACAGTTCACGGAACAAAACTCTTCTCAAGATACACATCACGTGAAGATAGCAAAGAAGATTGGATACCCAATAGACTTAGACTTTATAGATAAAACAAAGAGAATCAGGATGTTGAATATTTCTATCGCCAGTCCAAAAATGTATTTGAACGCAACGAGAATACTCAATTTCAACCTGAAATTCAATTCGCGTTTTAAAAACCCTCATCAACTAGCAATTACGATGCAATACAATTGCTACTCATAACCAATTTGTCAATCTTCGAAAATTGCCAAATTCAATTCATTTGAATATGAAACGAGATTCAAAGCACGTGCATATGTAGTGGGCATGTATAAAATATGGAAATACGACTGCATTTTCTTAAAGCTGAGATCAAATTTTCCTATTACCATATTAGCGTTTACATTTTAAATATGGCTTGTATTCGTAAAGACTTTATTCCACTGTAGTGTATCGTGCATCCATTTTCAGACTTTCAGTTAACATAGAAGGAAAAAAAACAGCAAAAATAAAAATAATGGAATTATGAAGTTTCACGGTCGAGTTATTCTTTTGTTGACTATCTAATGCAGTCATCTTGCATTGGCTACAAATCTCCCACAAAAAAGGCAGTGCGCAAAAGAGGAAAAAATAAAGTGGGCGAGAACTTGAGCAGATGGGAGTAAAACCAAGAAGTGGGTTGACTGTCAAGTTGTGCGTGCGAGGCCCCTGATTGCTCAAATGCCGTTGCCAAGGGGAGAACAACTGCATTGCTAATAACCGTGCTTACTTCCTTCTACTCCCAAACTGAGTGAGAGTTGAAGTCGAAATCTGTTCAGGATTAATCGAAGCAAAAAGAAAAAAGGAAGGAATGGGAAAAAAATCTCTGCAAATAAATAACTGATGAAAAGAAAATGGAAAAAACAAGAAAGGCCCGACCGCAGGGTGTGCAAACTGTAACGCCATCGTAATCACAAAATCAATTCAAACGCAATTTTTGCTCGCAAATTAGCGATTTGAAATATGTTGCTGTATGATCTTTTTCAGCTTAACGTCCATAATTTAAACCGAAATTAACTGTAACATGCAACCTCAAAATGGTATTTTTTAATGATAACACCAGCCAAAATCCTTAAAGCAGTGTTTAATAATTAACAGGATGTTTTAACTATGCACAAACAAAACACACCTAACTTGAATAAATAAAATAGAACGTTCCAAGAAGCTGTGAATAGCTTTAGAAAGATTGATTTTTTTTTTTAAATAAACAAATTGCTTTAATTATACGTCATTTCAACATTCTAAATTCATTTCTAAACGAATAATTAAGAAATTTAAAATCCTGTCACCTGAAGTTGTGTATATTTAAATGTAAGAACCGCAAGATTTCTATAGCAACAAATAGTTTATTTTTATTATTATTTACCGCGTGGAGATTTATGTTATTACCACTTATAATAAAAAACCATACTTATAATCTCTGAGACTTAAATATACACATTTTTTCAAGATGTACGTAAAAAACATTCGCGGCTAATTGTGCTAAATTATACTTATTTTGCTTCTACAACGCGGGACAAGCGAGTGTTAAAAACTACAAATCAGATGCTTTTAAATCTGCACAAACGGCTTCTAATGATATGTTATTATTTATGTATCCTCAAGTGCATTTACATAGTTATATAGTTACAAAATTAAAGTCATGATTGTAACAAATAATTTGCATTTTTCTTTCAGTTAGTGGTACATCACGGTGTTTACAGTACTACTACATGAAATGTACTGAAAAAATTATTCTCCTTTGTCCATTTCGTGTAATACGTAATTGGTTATGCAGGATTAAATTTCCATTTTTCCACTTAAAATTAATTTTTTTTTTTCCTTACCCGAGCTGCATTCTCCCCTGTAGATAATACGAAAATTCTTGCGGGCTTTACAAGCTTCAACCCTCATTATGCATTCATTACTGTATGTTTTGCCATCCGAACCACATACAGGTCGAAACTCCATCGTGCAGATGCCATTGCATCTACACACGGGGCTGCGTTGCTCGTCCAATTGGCACACCTGGAAGGCTGGACACTCGACACCCTCGCAAGGATCTGCGAATAAAAAAGATTCAATTATTAATAAATCAATCACAACAGTTTCATTCTTTTGTTTCACTAAAAAAAATCAAACCAAAAGCCTCGTTTCCATTTATTAAATTTAAAAAAAAAAAAATTTATCGTTACTTTATTTATTTTTTAGAGCACACTACAATTTCTGTCCATTAATTTTATTAGGAAAAAGTTCAGCATGAACTATTTGCTAATAGTACCGTTTTCGGGCAAGCGGGTCATTTCTTGCACGTGTTACTAAGTGCCCCATCCTCATTTCGTCATTTTGGATGTCCATACTTGAGGTTGACCAGGGCTGAGCTATTCTACCATTTACCCCCTACTTTACGAGAACATTAAGATCACTTGGAATGACCCTGCAGAAAAGGTTTTAAAAAAGAAAAGGTGAAGCACGTGTTCCGTCCATTAAGAAGTTATGAGCAAGAAGACAGATCCTGTTAATAGCAAAGATCTAACATTTTTTCAAGCAGAAACAAAAAAAAAGTTTTAATACTTTTACACTTCAGTAACATCCACCTTCCAGCAAATGCAGTGTGTTTTGTTATGTCAGAATTATCTAAGAGTATTAAATTTAACTCTATCTTAGTTCTATCTTTCTTAATTCATAATGACATTTTGAGTTCTCAAATTCTTTTCTACTATTAATACAGAAAAAGTATTACAAAAAATCTCTTCCATCTTCTAAAATTAATTATAGTCGAACGTCATCCTTTTTTTTCCTAATCTCAAAACTCCAGAAACCAATAACCATGTCTTCATTTATTCTCGACTTTCATTGAAGAAATTGAGTTGATTGATTTGATTTCATTGCATTCTAAACATAAAACTAAGACTCATGTCAGGGAAACATGTCTATCGTCTTCACATTCTCTGTTCAAAAAAAATTCTATTTTCAGTACGAGTTTATATAGCTCGTGCTTTCACTTCTTTTCCGGTTTTAATACCATATCTTATCTTTTTTTGTAATAAAGCCATCTCCCCGTCTCTGCTATGTTATGAAAAACTAGGATTTTTAAGCCAACCTCACCGCCCGTTGCGATTCAACTATCGTGAGCTTGTGATCCTAAGTTTATGTATACGGATTAGCGAACAAATGAAGAAGCTAGAAGTTGCATCTTGACGACTGCTTATTCTTTAATGACTAATTTGTATACCATACCAGCATACGCCAGTTTCTAAGATATTCGCTCAATAAAGCGCAGGATTTTATATACCGACAACATATATCGTATCTAAAGCCCTTTGAACGGAACAAAGAATCCAATCAATACATTGGAGACATGCAACATTAATTTAAGAACGAACAAAAACAAAATTTAGTGCGGCAATAAATTTTGAATTAAAAATAGGAAATTTTTCTCTGTCCTGTTGTAAATAAATTACCTTATCACATTACGAAAGAGCCATCCATTTAAAAAAATTCAAAACATTTTTTGCTTTTAGATCGTAAAAATATGTATGTATGTATATATATATATATATACTGTACATATGCACGATACCCTTTAATATAATTTGAAAATGATGAGGTTTTCAACCCTGACGAAAGTCCAATGGCCGTCCAGACCGTTCTTTCCCTTACTCAATAAAGATGTTCAAAGATGCCATGCTAATTGGTTAATAAATTATCGTCAACATTGATTTTTATGCTTTTTTTCTTTTTTTTATTGCTAAAAAATTATTAAAATTGATTACCCGAACCCACAATATAAATATGAATTAGAACCAATAAAAATTAGCATATCACTTAAACATGCTTCCTTATGCGGTTACAATAAAAATAATAACCGAGTATTAAAAGTCTTGTTGGCAGCACCGGCATAAATAACTTCATATTACTAGGCACAATTTTCTCTGAAGTTGCGATCGTAGGGTTTGCGCCACTGGTTTTCACTCGACGCAGCATCCTACTGAGAAATGATTCCATAAAACAAGTTGGAAAATGGATTTACGAAATCTAATGCGCTTTTCTATTCCGCTCAAAATAAGACGAACATATTAACTTTTTTTTGGTTGCTCGGTAGGTATGTCAACACGTAACTTCCGAGCCAGCTGCCAGGAATAACTTAATTTCAGGCTCATTTTATAAACTCAGATTGTATGTTTTGTGAAAACATTTTCGTCATGTTAAAAACATTACCTTGCAATTTGAATTAGACTCAATATGAGAGAAAGTAATTCTGTTTATTTATAAGACAAATTCTTGCGCTTCATTACCCTCCGATGCTTAAATTAAATTCGCACGTTGCAAAGAATTTTCTTTCTAATTTTTTTTTTTTTGACTCCCTTCCACTTATTTCTTCAAATCATTTTGAAATTAATTTCTACTCGACTGCTGGAACAAACTAAAAATTAATTTTCTTCTGCTCGGATTATAGTAAAAAAAAAAATGAAATTTTTCACACGATAAAAACAATTTCTTGCAAACAGCAACTTCAAATCAATAGATGAAGTGCAAACCTCCGTCTTAACGAAATATAAAAACGGAAGGGAAAAAAATATTTTACTGACTTTCATTTATTTCTCCAATATTTCTCATTTTACAAACTTAATATTGAATGTAAGATAATGGAATTTCAACTTCTGCCTAAAGCCTTCTGAAATATTCAACTTTGATGTACTGAAATATTAATGTGCGGAATCAGAAAGCAATAGTAAAACGGAGGTAAAAGAACAAAGCAATGGAGTTTTTTATTTCTTAAATGAGATGCAAACAAACAACACGAAGAAAAGCCCAGGCTCTTCAAATGACAAGGTATCCATATTCGTAATACTGTTTTTATTGCATACTAACTGCCAAAATGCACTCAAATAAGAATGTAGCCCAGTTTCATATCTTGATGAAAACAGCGAAATTGGCTATTAAACAGAAAACAAAACAGGTAAAACTGATCGGCCAAAAAATCTGAAGATTTTAAAACATTTGCTTAATATTCTAGCTTTAAAAATTGCAAAAATCAACTATTTTCATTCACTTCATGAGAAAAATATTGATTTTACCATTTTTTTACCATTAACCTTGAAAATATTACCAATTTATCTTTGTAACTGCGCAATAAATCGTCGAGAAAAAATAATTTCAGTATTTACAGTTTAAACTAACAAAAATTTTCAAACCGTTCCTCCACATAGGCGAAGAATCTTTACAACAATTCAATACAAATTTCAGAAATGATTTTATTGGAGATACGCCTAAAGAGTATGTAACACAAGATTCTCTTTCTTGCCAAAAGAAATTTTACTTGCCTGAACGAAATAATTACAACGTAATTAAAGTACAAATTTTTAATGAATGTTTATAATCTCCACAAACAATACCGTCAGTTTAATTAATATATTCTCTAAAAAGAAATCTTGTTTGTACATCACACCGCATCATGTTTATATCCTTTTCCCAAAAAATGTAAGAGTATATGCATTTACATTTCATGGCTTGATTAAAGCTTTTATTAACGCCCAAAGGGCCATGTTTATAAATAATATATACCCCTTAAAAATCATCGTACACTACCTCAAGTTTCCACTTCGCCTTTGAGGCCATCACAATTCCATTTGCATTTTTACCCTATAAGGACACGCACAATCTCATGCAGCAAACAGCAGAAAAAGACTGCCTATATAACGTGCATGGTACAGACAAAACAGAGCAGCAATAAAATTCTTGCCATCATATGCAATAAGATTCTCACTATGAGATTGGCCTCACGTTACTTCCCAATAGTTCTAAAGCTCAACGAAACCCTTAAATTACTTATGTTCACTGATTGACAAAAGGAGACTATACGTGGAAGCTCGAAACAAGCACTCTGCTAAAAGTGAAAATGTGCGACTGTAAACAATCGATAACTGGAAAGATACAGAATCACTCTCCGAGACATAAATACGTTTCCATGTCTCCGGTTGCTGCGCAGACGTGAGACAAGAAGAGTCCTTCGGCGATTTGTGAAATCACCTTTAAAGTTGTCGTCTGCTTCGAGCTGATAAGAGTAAAAATTTCATTACCAACTTGACTCAGTTATGACATCAAGCAAATTTCATGTCACTGTAGCTCCCTTTGATGCTCAATCTCCGGCGGCAAATTCGCACAATGTGGTAAAAATTTAACTTCCGAATCAACCTAAGCCTTTTCCTCCTGGTTAATTCAGCTAAATGCTCAAACACACACAATCATTGATCGTAAGCTCGCATTTAATATGCAAACTCGGTCATTCACCAAATTCATATTAAACCTAAAGTCGGTCTTTAGAGATTTGTACACGAGATATGGCATCCTGTACTCTTCAAAACATCCATTACAATTATCAGTGCTCGCAAACGTTCTTTATTTCTCTCTGTTGCTCATTGCATATTCCTTCACTTTATTGCACATAATAATTTCCTTTTCGCTTTTAAAACAAATAAAAAATTAAACCATGTAGCGCCTTATTTTATTTTACCGAAAACTCAAGACCCCAAGTGATAACGGATAAACATGGAGGCGAATTTTAGCCCCAAAAGAATTCGTACCTGGGACCTAACTTGATTGAATTGGGGTTTGAAAGCATCAGTGCGCCCTAGCAACCACAGCCTGACTATCAAGAGATTCTCGCAGTAGAAGTAAGAAATAAAATAAAATAAAATAAAAAAGTTTATTGATCAAACGCAAAAAAGCCAGAATGCTGAAAAACAAATTTTTCATTCAACCACTATGAATGTCAGACATTTCATTTCACGTAAAACCATTTTAAACGCTATTATCAATCATTTGAATAATAAATTTGACAAATACAAATTTATAATCCCTCTGCTTAAACATATATCCCCTTGTTTTAAAACAGATGTTCTATTTCAGACGTTAAATAATTACACAATTTTTTAAATCATGTTAATTTCTTGATTGATTCTGGCAATTTAATTTCGTCGGGCGAGTTTTTGATGATTCACGTGCCCGGAAAACCCCTACGACAAGCCAACAGCGGGCAGTATGCCAATGAAGTGATGGGAGTCAAAATAAAGGTCTCACAGTCAAAAGGGAGGTCGTTGAACCGTTCTGATTGAAGTTGTAAAATTGTTTTCACATCGGTGTACTAATACTCGTATTATTTCTGCATTTTTCAGCGAAAGCAGCAATCAACCAAAAAAAATTTCTCTTCGTCTGCCATTATCCCTGCTTTCTGTTTAGTCAGAGAAGCGAGTGAAACGATGAATCTCATAGAAATAGTTCTTCGATTGGCGTTTTCTTCAACCCTAACTCGACTGAATTGCACGCTCCAAATTCGATTTCTTCCGCTGTTTACATGAGCAATTTGAATAGAAAAAAATAAATTTGATGTTTTTGCACTGGTTAAAATCAATCTCGTAAACAATCATTTATTAATTATTATACATCTCGACTAATTAATTACCCGCATCGGTTTCTGGATTATTCCACCCTACACAAATGTATCCAAAATTACAGCCTCCAAAATAACGATGATAAGACGTACGATTTGTAGCTCCGTGTCACATTTAAGCCGTTTTACCACGGTCTAAAGACGATGAGAAACGACAATGTGGGGTTATAATTTCAACCGAGTCGCGACTGTCGTCATTTCAGGCTCTTAAAACCACTCATCAAAGAAACACAGCGTCACTGATAAACTGACTGCATTCAGAAGAGGAAAAAAAAAACCGTAGTCCCAAGTTATCAATAAAAAAGCCAACCCAGGACTGCAATATTTACTCAGCTTGCACGGGAGAATATAAGCAACATATCACGATATTATCAGATCAACTGTTTATCACTGGTCTCCCTGCACTTGCCACGTGCAGTTGCAGATTAAGATTGAGTACCGGTACTAAGGAACCCACAGAAACGAGATCATGGTGAAATTGAACCAATAACGTGCCGCCCTTTTTACATTCAAACCTTGTTCTCGAGAAAAAAAAGGCAAAAAAACAAGAAAGAGAATTCTTAATTAAGTTTACGTTGATCCAAGCGCCTCCCAATAAATAGCAAATGTGATTACTTTGACGTCTTTTCCCCCCATAACAGTAATAATTTTCCACATTTAGTAATCTTTACCGAGACCGTAAAACATGATACGTATATTAGATGAACTAACATTATCTCAAAGAAAATAAACACGCTTTCAATTTAATATTGCAGCTGCTCTTGGCACTAGTATTCGAAGCAAACTGACCAACGGCGCAATTTCCACCTGGTCGATCTTTTGTGGTTTTCACTCGATAACAAGGGGTGAGTGCTGAAAGGAGAAAGGAAGGAGGGTACGCGTGGTGGACACTAACGCAATTAGCTCGGTGACACACGAGGTCGGAAAAAGGGCGGGTTCGGGGGATGATCAATGGACACTTTCATCAAAATAAGGATTACTACAAATGCTACAAACGAGGGTTTACTAATTAATAAAAAATGGCCTTCTTGTAAACAGCTGATACTTTTTTAATTTGTTACTTTTTTCGTTCAACTAATGGAATTGTTTTCGCCGTTTCTGGCGTCAAAGAAAAACGAATTTCTTTCCTTCGAAATAAAAGCACCGCCTGATTTTATTAAATCAAGCTTTCCTGCCAAGCAAACGGAGGGAAAAAGTTCTGCTGAGCATTGGTCAGCAGAACTTTTTTTTAGGAAATGGTACCCATCAAATGGAATAATTCATCAGCATGAGTACAAACTTGAAAACATGTTTACCCGCATTAATGGAAGTAGGTAAAAGTCAAAAGCATTACCTAGAATTTATATTTAAAGAAACAATAAATAAATTTTTGCAGTGGATAAATACCATGACAACTCAGATTCATTCTTTAAAACCATACATAAAAGATTATTTGTTTGGCATTTTAAATTTTTACAAAGAAAATTGAAATTTTTAAATTAAAGCAAGAAATAAAAATTCTTTACATCTCAATTCAAAACCTGACTAAATGTAAAAGCTGAACTGTTTTGAACTGAATAAAACATGAACATAATTTCTAGCAGAAAGCAAACCTCTGACTCCCTGTGTACGTTCATAAAAGCTGATGTGTACACAAAACACGGAGGCATACTGTAGTATACTAAAAAAAATTATAAATTATTGAAAACAATTCTCTCGTGTCTAAATTTAATTTTATAATTCGTTTTGTCGAATAATAAATTAAAAATATAACCATTTTATCTCAATCATTTTATTGCTTATTTTTTTAAAAATAAAAAAAATTGACCATTTATACTTAAAATAAATTTCAGTTATGATTATATATATTTTTTAGATTTTCTCCGAGGTGGATAAGATTGCCGTGGCCTTATCGTCGTTCATTACAAAAATTTTTTTAGCATCAATGACACAAACCTCAACTGTTCCAACTGGCTCACTGACTTCGCATTTTCCCTTTGGGACGGTTGTCATAGCAACTCATCTCATACCCAAGATGGAAGGTGACAAAGCAAAAAAAGGTGTCAAAAAGTAAAAAAAAAAAAACTAGCAACTCATTCCCCTTATTTCCACAACTGTCAACGCCCGTAGCATTACAGAAAATATAATTTTTTTTTCACTTTCAATTTTTATTAAAATAACTTTAGTAAATAAAATTCTAAAACAGAAAGAAGAAAAAAATCAATTTCCCATCCTATTTCCAGTTTCCACCAGAAATCGAGTCTATTATATCCTAAATGGGTGAAATGAAACGAGCTATTTTCCCTCTTCTTTTATGTTTCTTTACAGAATTGAAGCAAGTAAAAGCTGCCCAGGGAAGGAAGAATTTTCTTCATTTCCTTAGTGTTCTTTTTTTTACCGAACCGTGATGTAATTTCCGGCCTAAAGATAAAAATTAAGCATTAATCCACTGCTCTTGTGACACAGGCTGCAAATGAACGGAGGTCTTCAAACTCTAAAATTGATTTGCACTTCACAGCTTCACTTTCATCATAGAGAAACGTTTTAATTACATAGTGTTGCCTAATTTACTTAAATTGACCTCCACATTTCGTCATTATAGCTGAAGACACGCAACTATTCAAATAAACTGCAGTAGCTGTATTGCAGAAGAATATATTAAAAATAGAAGGAAATTAAATTTTTTTTAAAAGGTTAATTTTAAAATAATCATAAATTTTTTATTTTTATAATTCACTGGAAATTCATTAATTTATTCGCGTGACAATAAATGGTTAGCTTTCCTCATTTAAATATTTAATAACATTGCCGGAAAATCATAAATTTTATTAGTTCAACTTAACTCGACATGAGGGAAGAGAAAGTATTCCAAGAATTGTCTAATGGTAAGTTTCTTTATTATCCCAAATTAAAGATAAAAGAAACGGTTTTAACGAGACGTAAAATTATGCCACATTTAACATTGCTTTACAAGAAAAAATAAAAATAGATATAAATAAAAAATATATAGTAAAAAACGAAGGCAGCAGAAAAAGAAGTTTGAAGCGATGATGATAAAAAAAAAGAACCAAGTGGAAAGAGGCGTTACGGCAGCCCCATTTTCAAATGGTTCAGCATCTGTCATCATCCAGCCGGATATAAGAAATTTTCTATCCCAACACTTTTCTTCCCACGCAGCTCAAAAAAAAAAAATTTATATGGGTATATACATATTATTTCCGACCACTGGCATTTTTCTATAATATTATAAGAATCCAATAGTTATAATTAGTTCATTACTCCCTTCTTTTATCATCATCATATTTGGACCATGTGGTCGTTTGGGCACATTTATCACCTCTATTCGCCGACGTTAATTTTAAAGAAAGTTTGTGGTAAGCGAGAAGAAAAGCTTTTTCCTCGGACCATTAGGACGAAAAGTGCTCAATTACTTACCATAAGTGAATTTCAATTAAGTCTCAATCTCCATAGATTATTTAATGCTTGCAAGAACTTTAATATCATCATAACTACGTGTTTTTAATTTAAATAAACCTAAACATTATGATAATTTTTTACATTGAGTTCTGATGAATACAAATTTCAGTTGTAATTAAATGCCGAACGTACATTTGTTTTCGTCTCAAACTTAAAAATTATTTATGAAAATTTGTCCCCAAATGTAAAAATCTATAATAATAAAAAAGAATCCTATTTGCATTTTCGATTCGAAAGTAATTGACCGAATTAAATTGCAAATTTCCCCATTAAACCCATCATGCTTTAAATTGCAAATCCTAAATCCAAAAAAAATAAAATAAAATAAAGAATAAGAAAATAAAAAAACGAAAGATATTTCACTTACCGCATTTTCCTTGGTATCGCTCCTCAATGTCCTTCATGTTTTGACACGCTGCTCTCCGCAACTCGCACACGTTTGGATAATCTTTGCCATCGGTGGCACAAACAGGCAACGAGCCCCGGTGATCACCGTACGAGGGGCATTTGTCCGGGCAAGTACACTCGGCCGTTCGTCCGTCCATGGCGGGCACACATCGGGCACCGAACCGACAAACCTTGTTTTCACACGGGTCTTTGACCGCTTTAGGAAAAATATAGCACGAATGAGCAAACTGTAGCACTACATACACGCACGAACAGGTGAGCAAAAGCAGGTGATGCAACAAGAACGACAACCTCATGGCTGATCACAGCCGCTTGAGATTCGCAACGCGCAAGGGTCACGAACCGCACTGACAAGGTCAAGGGTCATGGCATCATGTTCCGGAGAAAAAGAAGGCAAGGTGCACATCGACTCACGTGGCGCAGGCGCAATACGCTTCACACCACCTTTCATCCCCAAGTGTGCATGGATGGAAGAAAAAGAGATGATGATGTCATACACTGCTGATTCATTGGCCTATCGTTCAACTAAACCCGCGTCTACCATGCGGTGGATGGAACCATTCAAGCCTCGTGCTTTCTGTGCCGACAAAGAGCATGGCAGCTCGTCTCAACTAGCGGACTCAACTCCCAGCCCGATCAATATAACGGGAGGGTGGAGATGTGCAAGTGCACCAGAGAGAAAGGGAAAAGCGCGTAAACCCCGTGTTTTACCGTGCCTACCAAATCAACATTGACACTTCGTCACCTTCATCACTTTCATTATACAGCTATGGTAAAAAAAAAATTAAAACGCTAGAGACGGTTATAGTGAGTCGCACGTTTAAAATATTGTAGGGCAGGCAGGAATTGAGCACATGTTCCTGAATTAGTTGCATCACTAACTGGAGATGTGTACCGAATGACGATCGACTTCACCTGGTTCCACCAGCGGCACAATCAAGCGGATAAAATATCGATTTTGCCCACACATACTGAGGCAACTAAACTTGTAAACGTGCTCTCGCTTCTGCTTCTGCTTCTACCTTAAGGTTTATCACCTTTGCTTTCATCGTAATATATCGAGGCACTCAATACCAACTCACCCACTGACTGATAAATAAATAAAACCAAATCACACGCATTTCGAAAACACAACTACTCTACTTGACAACTACGGACTAATAAACAAATACAATAAACTAATCGAAGCTTATCGCCATCCTCAGCTATTGATTTATCAAATTTTCTTGTTTTTTTAAGTTGTTTCACTTTTTCCTCTTGTCTTACTAAGAAGTATCGAAATTCTGTTAGAGTAGCACAAGCCATAAATCGTAGAGCTGTCGTTATTTAAAGGCTCCAAATTTGTCTTCGTTCTTTTCTGCTAAATCCAACGTGACGGAAATACAAGACTACGACCAATTTGTTTCATCCACAAAAACAGCAACATACAAACTATAACTATTTATTTGGCAACGGCCAATATATATATATATATACCCAACGGAATAAAGAATGATAAACGAAGAGGAAAGACCGTAATAAACAACTAAGCAGCAAACTCAATAACAACGCATCAACAGAAAATGACGCACGACCTTTCATCGATCTGAGCGCAATTCACACACAAACAGAAAATTACATTAACACAAACAAAATTGTTGTGGTAGAAAAATACTAACAGCATTGTGGACGCTACCAACTACATAACATGTAGGATGTCAACGTTACACCATCTCCATCATTTTTTGCTACAGCAGTATTCAGTATAGAATTTATTACTTCAGCCCTGAATGATTGATGCAACATTAATAAGCTTAGTAGGTCCATTCCATTCATAAAGCCACGTGTAGTTTTAAATTAGTGTTACATCTGCATGTAACTAGTGTTAAGTTTTAATTAGTGTGGTTGTGACCAGTCCCAACCGGTATCACACCTCGCAATTTTTTAAAATCCGGTTTGCGTCGTGTGTTAAATAATTTAGCTTTTAATAAGAATTAAATGTCTGTTGAAAAACTGACAATATATAATAGCTTTCAAGATGGCTGCCACTGCCAGTGACATAACCGTACGTTGTAATTCAACCACTCGACATCAAAGACATCATTCTGTTTAAGATAGCTATAACACTACTCAGTTTACAAACGGAAGTTTGTTTTGTTGCTTCATTTGTAAATAGAGTTTAGGCTAGTGTGTTCATTCGTGTTCATCAGAACTCTTGAGAGCAGTCACCATCTAGCACTATCCGCTTCCAAACTGCTGACTAAAGAACTTTTCTCCTGCAAACATATTCTACACCACAAACCTTTGGGGATTGCAAAAAAAAAACAACTCTAAGTTCTCTTAAAAAGAAGAATGGGGTGCATGATTAATGGAATCCCTCAGGCCCATATCAAACGTCCATTAACCAGACTTTAAGACAGAAAACAGGAAAGAGGATACCAACTCTCAAAAGGCGACGCCAGCTTATTGATTAAGTACATTAAACTCGCATTTGATCAGAAAAAAATGTAAGTGCAAATCAATCTTAAATTAATTTTTAATGAGTTATTTGATAATAATCAATACAAATTTTGTTATTAGCCGTCAGTTTTAAATAAATTACGTTTTAATGCCTACACTTCAGAGATAAACCTATTAAGCTAAGCCGTGATATGATAATTATAACATTTATCACACATGTTGTCGTGACTCGTGACCAGAAAGCAGCAACTCGAAGAGCCATTTCAAAAGCCAATAATTACTGTATCATATTGTAAAAGAACAACTAAATTTTACATGTGGCTTTTTCTGTTATTTTTTTTGGTGTAAACAAAATAAATTACATCATTAACACAACTAAACAGCACGAAGTTTGTGCAACACGCCGATACTAAAGAAGAAAATGCTAGCCATTTTCCAAGCAATGCAACGTTTTTCAAAATGTTTGCATACAATGAACCCATTGGTCATATAAACGCTGTTCGAAAAATCTGACATCATTTTCGTTTCCCCATCTCCATGCAGCATAAACTCCATAGTAATAACGGTATATCCAAATAGTCACGTTTTCAAATAATTAGAAGATATTTTCAACACCTCAATTCAGTTTCAGCTTAAAGCAATGAAATGTATTAATTTAAATATAAATCTTCACACAACAAACATTTATAATAAAGAGAGCAGCAATTGCACGCTCACCCATCCCTTGGAATTAAATATTAAGGTTATGACATGGGTTATTTAAAGAGTGTTAAGTGTCGCCATCTGGCGGGTGGCTGAGAAAACAAATAGATCTTTCGCGCCTCTGCATTCTAGCGCCCTCCATCGTTAAAAACAAGAATGAAATTCATTATTCTTGTTTTCAAATTTCAATTAACAATGTTAACGAGAAAAAGGCAAAAAATTGTTGCGAACTATGCACGGAATTTGTTGAAGCTGATCCCATATTTCAAATCTCACCCGTTCTAATATTGCGTTTATATTATATGATACTTGAGGGACTAATTAATAGCAAGTGGAAAGGTACCTACAATTAGTCCGTGCCATAAATTATCAAGCCAAAAGGTTGTGATTATAAGTGTCAAGTGCCTAGCTTAATGTCTGTCATTGTCGCATAGCGCTGGATCTAATTTATTCACTGCTACAAAGCAGTCTGGAATTCGCTTTAAATCATACGAGAAATGAGCGAGCAAAACGCTCCCGACACAGTTAATTATCCTGAGGTAAAGCAAAACTGAAACTGCACTTTACCTCAATCTAGAGAAAACTTTCAAAATGATTGCACCTAAAGATAAAAATGATAGAAGACGACTAACTCAGAATAGATGTTCCATCAGCTCAACAAAAACCCAATTGCATCAAACAAAAAAATATATATATAAAAGAAGGCGTAAAAAAGAAAGAAGAGACGAGATGAACCCAAATGGAATGAAATTCTTGTGCATCCCTTCATCTTGCAGATATCTTTGGGAAAGTGAACATCTGGGTGTGCAAAGAGGCGCAAAAATCTCTTCCACCCTCAACCCGCCTACTTCTTGGGCATGCACGAGGGGCTCCTTAAACTATGCAATGATCAGAAAAGGGAGGGAACAAACGGATTTGCACCGTGGTTTTGCGTGGCTGTTCGTAAACCCACTAGCAAGGCACAAACTGATGGGAATTAAGAGGGAAAACTCATCGATAGACGAACGCAAAAGAACATCTACCATATGAATTGCCTACTAAAAGAAATACTTCTTCCTCCCGCTGTGAACTGATCAATAAAACACCGTAACAAAAGTGAGTAAAGAAAACTGCTAAAATACTTTTATTTGATTGATTCAACTGCAAATCCACTCGACTGTAGTGTTGAAACAATAATGTATCAAATTAGAGCTATAAATTACGTTGCTCATTAAACTTCTTTAATTTCTCGAACAGAACTGCCAGTATGTTTTAATATCTATTTCTGCAATAATTCTCCCAGTGGATAAACTTGTGGCGCCATCTTGTGGCAAGTACTCGCAGCAGGAAAATCAATATGTCAATCCCATTTTAGTAAATGGGTAGAAAACGTTTTTGGCTGAGCATGAACAGTGGAATTAATAGTAATGTGAAGAAAAGTAAAACGAAAATATTGCTGGGCAGAGGTCATTGAATTTTGGCACCTAAAATAAATGGGCATGTGTGTTAAGTGATGTGTAATTTGGTCATGTTGGTATAGTTGACTTTCTATTGGATCTCGCTTCAAACTTAAGAGCAATCAAAGCCAAAAATTACCAACAAAAAGTAATCTTTTCATCAATAATTTATCATCAGCTTGCGCTTTGCTCCAAAATATTGACTTAGAGAAATGGAAACTGTATCGACCAGAAAAAAAAGGATAGAAGATATCGTTTTATTATTAATTTTCTTAAAGGGATCGGGCAAGGGAAATAAATATTGTCGCAGACATCGGCATATTGATGCTGAAGGAATTTATGTAATTCGAACTTGTTTAGTTTAAAATCATCAAAGTCGAAAAAAATTCGTTCCACTTAAATAGACGACTTGAGCATGCAATCAAATAACAACTACGAGTTGCCTGTTGCTTTGCGACTAATCTTTTCAATTTTCAGAAATAAGAATTAAAGGTTAAAGCTCAAATTACGAAAGCCAATAAAAACAAGAATATATAAAAATAAAAAAAAATAAAAAATAAAAAATTCATTTCCCACCTGAATCAATTATAGCCTGACTAAAATTTGTTCCAATCATTAATGAAGCCTTTAATCAACCTTCTAACTGACAGTTAGTTTTTATTTTTTTGTAATCAGCAGTGACCAGAAAATACCCGATGTGAGTGCTTAAACCATGTCATCAAATTGCAATGCTAACCCATCATCAATTTTTTTCAGTTGTTTTCTAAACGCTAGCAGATTTTAAATTCAGAGAAAAAGAGCTGATTCCCAGTTACTATTTTTTGAAGACATTTAAACAAAGACATAAAAACATCGAAATCAATGCGCACATCTCCAACATAAAATATATTTTAAAAATGACATAAATAACGCGAATATTTTAATAAAAACTGCAAAATGTAATATTTAACATAGGCCTTTCGTGATCCTTAATAATCGAAAAACTTTTGGTAAATGTTACATTTTGTAGTTTTTATTGAAATATTCGCGCCATTTGTCATTTTTCACATTTATTACAATTAGACCACACACGGCTCCTTGGTGCAGCAACCTACATATTAATTATCACGTGATATTGAGATTCGTTAAAAGTGACCAAATGGGTTCACTAAACTCAATAGTTCGTGTCTGGTTATTGGATATTTAGTTTTTTGGAAATTCTACTATCATTCCTGTTAAAATAAAAAGGGAAATACGGAAATCGTCGACTCAGTACCTCCGTGTACCGTTAAACCTTTTGTTTTAAATCCACGCCGTTTCATATTCCATTTGATTTTTGCGCACGAACTTATCAATTTTCGAATGAATTTAATTACCGTACTCCGATTTTAAGAAAACAGACGCATTGATTAAATTTTTAATTAGGGTTTGTACAATATTCAGGGACAATACATTATTTCTTCATACGAGTAATGTGAATCTCAAATGGAATGTGAATCTGATCTTTGGAAAATGTCGTTTCGTAGAATGTAATCTCGGCTTAGTGAAGCTGGAGCGTAATGTAACGAAGCGAAGCGAGGCGAATGATAGCCGAGTATCATTCAAATGATGTAATCGGAGGTGTTACAGGAGATGGCGCCACTGACCGGGTCACGTCACGTGTAAACTAAAAAAAAATACATAATTAAGAGATACAAAGAAGAATAAAAGATGATTAACAGGAATTTACTCGGGTGGGTGCTAGTGGGTCCCGTTACACCTCCGATTACATCGTTTAAGATATTCGGTTATCATTCGCTTCACTTTGTTAAACTACGCTTCAACTAAACCCAGTCGAGATTGCATTCAAACTCGCTAATCTCTGGCTAAAGAAGACTTCAGAGCTTTAGGTTGTGCCCCAGTCATCCTCATTTAGGCCAGCAAGCTTTTATTTTGTGTTCTAACCTTCTCCAGTCTATTTTATACCGTTAAAGAAGTTTACGAGTGAGTTTGTATATTGTGTCTTTGTTTTTATTTTATTTTTATTTGTATTTATATTTTATAACAAAAATTTCAAAAATTCTGGTTCACATATTGTTGAACAAGTTTATACATCCGCTTTTTATCCCAATCTCACGTTAGCGTTGGTGATGCTGACCACGTGTTGCAGAAAAGCAACACTGCCTGGAAATCATCGGGATTCACAATAGGCTTGTTACAGAACTTAGCAAATGTTTTTTCTGCAGTCCAACCTGCAGCTGTCAGAATTGCTAGCACTAAAACCTGGTTTGAAGCTGTACGAGTACTTGTTGAGGCTGTTCGCGTCGAATATGGTCCAAACGAGCTCAAATGTCAACTCCAATTTCCAACAAAAACTTTCTTGTTCATTGCCTGAGTTTGTCCTTCGAGGAATCAAAATCCACCAGAGCTTGGTTTGTTTTTAATATTTTATGAAATCCAACGTGGTTTGAAAAGAATCAATTCTATGGGCTTCTGTACGATACAATTTTAATTGCAATCTGATCCGACTCTGGAATGTTTTTGTAACGACAACAACGAATAGTAGCAACCACAACGCAAAAATGAAGCAGGTCGTCACAAATCAGCCCCAGCTGCAAAGAAATGCCAAGTAAACCAACCCACAAAAGCAAACAAATCAAACACGAATACCCACCTTACCAAGACCTTTTCCGGTACAGAATCTTAACCTACAGATAACCAACGACAGACAAAACCACCGTACCTACAGATAACCAACAACAGACCAATCATCGACTCGACACCAAACAAAGCACCGATACAACATCCCGCCACCACTAACAACCCACCACACCAACAAAAACATACCTCTATCAACGCGAAAAAAATTAACTTACCACCAAACCTAACAAACAAAAACTCAAATCGGCAAGCAGCAATAAGCACAAACAACGCACAGACGTCTCAAAAACCAAGAACTAAAACCATTCAGCACAATAAACACGACAGAAAAAAACAATGCCACGCTCTCTGCCAACCTACACTACCAGCAGACACGACCGCATACAAACCAGGAAACCAAGACACGAAACTGGCTTACTCGGGAGTATATAGTTTGATTCGTATCTATCTACGTGTGTTGGTTGACTTAAGATTTCTCTGCAGGTGGGATTGATAAACATCCCATTCCTCTAGAAATTCAATTCAAACAACCAATCGCGATCCTGGTTTCATTTAATTTAAACCAATCAAATAGAATTTACGCAGAAATATTTCCTTCTGCTAGTGCTCAGCAATCAAATCAAAAACAAATGTCGAGATCTTATCGTCAGCCGGGCCAAACTAAATAAAAGCGACTGTGATTGGTCGTTGGAAATGCAATTTATTTCCAAATACATGAAACTATTAAACTCTAAATCAAATAGCTTCTTTCGTGCAGTTCAAGTTAAAACGAGTTGTTGATCATACATCACATCACTTCCTGTTTTTCACTTAATTCGGGTTTGCTTCACTTCTCTTCGGAGCATACTAAAAAAAATACACACACGATTTTATCATTTCAATTCAATTTTTATTAACACCAAGAAAAATTTTCCACGCCACATTCGTGCAAATGTCATTACGAAAGTGTGGTATGAATGTATTATGTAATTTCGTTTCGCCAATAAGATAAGTGTGAAAGCTTTTCGTTTAATGATTTAAAATCGGTGGCAATATGTTTTATTTTTGTTGCAATAAATTTATTTAATTAAATAAATCTAATCTATTCTCTGTCGTCACATAAACAAGCACACACCGTTCATTCTGATTAAAACTTCATGAAACGCAAGTATACAACCTGACTATAATTAATTTTTAAAAGCTCCTTGACAAGGTCTCAACTTAGCCTCGTTTGCAGTGCCATTTTTATTCCAGCTCTCACGTCCATATGTAATTACGAAATCCATTTTCACGTTGAAAATCAAGACTAAAACTGGAAAAGCTTTTAGAAATAATCCCCAATAGTGTATTTTTAGAAAAGCAATCTCTCAAGACTTAAATAAATAGAATAATCCATACAGGCTGCAAAATAGATAGCATCCTTCTTATCCTTTTTTATTTTTATAGTTTATCTATCTATCCAATCCAGAACAAATCTCTCTATTCCATTTCATTTCATCAATCAAACAAACAAACAAAGAAACAAAACTAAAAATATTCATCCAAACTAAGTTAGAAAATAATTACTTTTGAAACAAGAAAATCAGAACGCACTTTGCAAGAACTTGTTAAAAGTCGAGTAACAACAAACAACGGCTCAGTAGATGCAAGTAAGACTTGAATTAATTTCCCAACTGAGTCCCGGCTAGGTAAAGTAAATGGACTAATGAAAACCAAGACTACTTGCTGCGAAACGCATTAACATACAGAAACAACCGGACCAAGAACTCATCTCTAAACTCACTGGGGAAGCAGGTCGCTAATTACACTGCCGCTATCTCCATCAAAGAGATGCAAAGAGCACTGGCCTATAGCATAATCAGGGTGTTGCCGTTGCTCTCTACTGCTTATAACATACACGGGGATTAAGACGTCACACATTTTATTCAAATGAAACTACAAATCACACTAATATCTTCTAGATCAATGACAATTTCCACTTTCTAAATCTGACCTCATAAATCAACTTGTCACACAGATAAAAATGCATTATTCCAGAGATAATGAAACCATAAAAAAATATAAATCCTTTTTTTTCACATGTTTTTAAAGACGAGGCGGATAATAGCATTACTGATTGCATTACGTTTCAGCTTGAATTGACCGCTAAAGAAAATAATCCACTAATTCCAATCAGTCGTGAGATGATGTTTGAAAAGTGATAAGATGGGGAGTGTGGAAATGAAATCAGCTGAAAAGCCACCAAGGTGATGCTACGCAGGAAACCATCAAGATGAAGGTTGCTCCATTGATCCCTGATTGCGTTTGACAATGATTGATCAAGGGTTTCGGCCTAGGGAACAAAATCGTTCAACTTCATTCAATCCTACGGCAAACTATAAACTTAAGCCAACGCAACAATGAAACCAGTTAAATGCATATACTCAAAATCCATTTTCCGGTCAATATAAACGTCAGAGTATAATGGACCAGAAGTTATTTTTCATAAACATTGGTAATAACCCAACATTAACCACCCAGTTGTTGCTTTTTCAACAACTAAAAAATTTCTTATCGAAGGCAAAACCATAAGTAGCCATTTTGTTTCGTGTTTTGGTAGTTTCGAATTCAAAAAAGTTTTTAAAGTTTTTTATATTGTTATTTTTACAATTTGCAAGCTGCTGTCCTAAATCCACTGAAGGTGACCAGCACTTTGAACTCTTCGTTTTTAGAGAACTGCGTTTGCTATGGTATTGTTTGTCTAGTTTTAATATTAAATATTCAGTATTTTTCTATTCTTTTCCTCGTTTTCGTTTCCAAGAGTTCCCTGCTAATATTTCATTCCAGTAGAATCACAATCCCACGTCTGCCATCTCAGCAAATCCTCTAAACCAAAAATCGGTCAAGAGTGCGACAAGGTAAACGAAAAAATCCCCGTGGCCAAAGATCGAGCAAAGACCATCACCATCCAACAGACAGATGAATTGCAGGACTCGGTATTTACCTAGTGCAAACACCTTGTCAAAAGAGATTTTTCTTCCACAGTCCAGGGTTTTACTTTAACCTTGTACAACACAGCAACCAGCCATAAAAATGACAAATGGCTGCAATAAATCGAAGTGCAAACACTCAACTCTCCAACCCCACGCCATACCGTACGCTTCCACCAGAGACTGACCTCACCAACGACTGATCTACATCACCAATCACCGCACACCACTCTCGCTCCCTCACATCCACTTTGTTATTTTTCTTTCATTTATAATACTCCTATGTCAGCAAAACGCTCCGTAAACTCCATAACCAACAGATCTCAACTAGGGCCCTTTCTTTAGCAACAAAATTATGATGCTATTTACAGAGATCAGCAGCACCGCCATCGATTCACTTTTTGTATCTTCATTAGATTTTTTTTTTTCTATCCAATCACTTTTTTCACACTTTAATACAATAACAAAATGTCAGTTTAAATCAGATTTCCAGGACTAGCCATCTGTTTAAAACCCATAAATAAAGATAAAGACTTGTGGGATAAAAAAACACGTTCCAAAAGCTTTCAGTTTGACATTGTTTGTTTTAAAAGAAAATAAAAGAAAAAAAAAAATTTAGCAAATTTAACTCCATGTTCACTTTGATTTGTTGAAAGAATGAGGCCTCAAAGGGACCAATTAAATGACTTTACCTAGACACATTACATTCCCATTTTACACTTATAATAAACCTTAACCTTTTGATCATGCCCTGTTATTGCAAGAATTCTGAAGTGAACAAATGGCTCTTTAAATTGGGCAACAAATTTCTTTTAATGGAGCTTTAAAAAAAAGAACTGACAAATCACAGCTTCTTCACAGCACCCTAGACTAAACTTTAAATAAATGTAATCCTTTTAGAGTTCTACCATTTAATTTAGGATATAATATTTCTATTTCCAACCTTCAAGAATCTCTTCAACGAACCTTAAAAAATGCAAAAGCAAATTTAAAGGAGTGCAGATGTTTTTTTCTTTTTTTTAACAGTTTTCTCAAGAGTCCTTCATTCAAGATCAAAGCCTTCTTCGTAGATAGAACAAACTAATTCACTTGCTGAAAATAAAGTGGAATATCACATCTGATTTACGCGTTGGAATGAAACATCTATCCCCCAGTGAGATGCACTCGTAGTGACCACTGAAACCTTTGAGTCGCTGATCCTCGCGGGTGGAAACAAGACAGAGAAGTTACTTGTCGATTTCTTGGATTTGAGCTTCTATTCCCGAGCGTCCCAATTCCATCACCCCTAAGGCCAAAAAGAGCGCCTCAATTTTCTTTGCTCCTTTGCAACATTTCAAAAAAAAAAAAAGAAAAAAAAAAAATACTTCCCAAAGAGAAATAAACTCAACCTATATTCCCAAAGAGGGATTTACAGAGGACTACTATTGTAGCTTTTATTAGTAGACATGTTGCAGCGTTTTTTTAAAATCAAACTTTCACTAAATTGGATCAAACGATTTGATGATACTAAATCTTTTCCAGTCGCCTTAACGAAATTTATCCAGTACACTTGAAAGCTTTGCATTCATTCAAAATTGTGCATAAGTATTTTTTTGATGGACCCATTTATCCACACCCTAAAACCTAAAACCTAAATTAATTGATTAATTTTCTGAAATAAATATAAAATTTAAGTAGAAAATTCTTAACTGTTTGCTATTTTTAAATCTATCAGTCGCAGCCAGGCAACCTCTAGTCGTCCGTCTTCGTCAGAACGTTCTTTACAACGTGGCGGGCTTGAGCTCATTGTTAATATTAAAGAAAAACAAGCAGCAAGCTCTTTTAATTCCCATTCACATCAAACCATCCAAAAAATAAAAAACTTTCAAAAATAATCATTTTCCTCTCCTTCTTGAATATCACTTTTAAAAAAGTCATAAATAGCTCATCCCATTAAGTTTTAATTAATCATTTAACTAAAAAAATGAAGCCCATTTTTCTCAATGAAAAACACAACATTCTTTGTAAATGAAAAGCGCCTCCGGCAAACGGACGACGCGAATAAAATGCTGTCATTTCAACTCACTTGATTCGTCGTCGAGATTTTTGATACGCTATCATTATCAAACAGACGAGAAAGAAAAATCCGCTTCCTTTCATTCACCAGTATTTGAAAAAAAAAAAAAAGAAAAAAGGGATAAAGAAAGATAGAAAAAAAAAATTGCGCCCATTTTCCAGTTCAATTCTCGAGAAAGTGGTTAGAGATTGTTGTGAGAGAAAGAAGAAAAAAAGTAACTGTATTCGGATGCATCAGAGCACAAAAAGGAGAGAAAAAGCCAAATATATGAAGGTGGCAAAATGCAAACGGTTCTCATCCTGCAAACTGAGAAAAAGTATATAGCCGAAGATCTTCCGAGTTTGATGATGGGTACCTTGGGTCTATTTACGCATTCTATAACTAGGTGTAGAAATAAAACTGCTTTACTAATGCAATTCTTACACGGGAAAAATTGATTTTGCTCAAATAATAGACCAAATATCCTAAATTCGAAATTCTCTCAATAAATAAATGCAATATACGCGTAAAATTTTCGGATTTCAAATCAAATTTAATAAATCAACCTATTAAGTTTATGCGAACTTGGAAAGTAGTAGTGGTAAATTATTCAATATATATAATTTTACAATATATCGAGTGACTTTGTAATGTGATTACATCCAGCAATTTTGACGTTTTTAAGCTGCACCTTTCAGAATGGATAATATCATCTGTCAAGACATATTCCCGACCAAAAATCAAATTTATAATTTGACGTTGACATCGCTATATCAGCAATCCTATTTTTTTTTTTTGCTTTTGCGAATCACCTGTCTTTGCTCACGCAGCAGAATAAATATAAAAGAAACGTAATCGAAATAGAACTCACCACACGATCCTTTGTATTTCACCAAGATTCTTTTCTGTTGGTTACAACTTGCCATCCGCAATTGACATTCACTCGAATATGTTACATCATCGCTGCCGCAAACTGGTGCGAAAACAGCTGAACAAGTTTCTTGGCATTTGCAATAAGCCTCGTTCGTCATTTTGTCTATCACGCATATTGAGCCAAAGGTACAGAACAGTTTTTCACAGGGAGCTGCAAAGAAACAAAAAATATATTACTTTTTTAATATTACAAAAAAAAAAAAAATGTATTACGTTCATTCGAAGTACAAATATTTAATTAGATCACAAAATTCGAAACAAAATAAATTACGAAAATTGAAAAACAATTTACCATAGAACACGGTAAAATAAATTCCGGTATATTTCTTGGAATTATTGTGTTTATTTAATACTATACCAATGAAACTGCAAAACCTGTCACAACTAAGCAGTAAGTTTTAGAAATAATATTTTCCGAAATAAGTGTTCAAATACTGTACGTGACACCAAAAATACACTCAAATATATCATGTGTGTCCTTCCTACGACCGGGCGCACAAAGATTAAACTGATCTGACCGGTCACACAGCTTATTACTTCCGGATAGCTGCCAGGAACCAATCAATGAACGCCTACCAACGGTCACCTATTGCGGGACGCTACGATAACGAATCACGACCTTGGTTATATCAATTAACCGGATGTGTGTAAAACAAACAGCCCAAACTCGAGTTACATCCCACCTTCTAAAACCTTTATTTTACAACTACAGTCTATTCCGATTACTTAGAAAAAGTGAAAACCACGGAAAACCAGCAGCAGAATACAAAAGAATGTAAACCAGCAGAAATGTGAAAGTGCAGATAATAAGTTTATGCCGGCCCCAGTACATTTAATTTAACTTAATTTATTTTAATTTAGTTTGTGGTTTTCTATCATCAGCAAGAGGTACAAATTTTAATACCGGCTTTGATTGCATATGGCTTATTTTTAAATTTAATTTCTCGCTTTTCCCATTTAGATGGTGTCATAAATTTAACTGTTTTTAAATTTTTGCCTCGGTTTTCCACTTGTAATCTGTTTCTTTCTTTCTTTTTTTTAAAAAAAAAGCTAGTTTGTCGAGCACTTGGTGATTGGGCAACATACTATTTACTTTGGAGGGGGGAGGGAGGGGGGGAGGGAGAATTGATATATATGTCGAAACGTCGTGGATGGCTATCCATTGCAAACAACTAGATGATACAATTAACCCAGAACAAGTGCCATTTAACCAATAGAATCGTGTGGCATTCAACGTGGTGCCAAGCGAAAGCTTCGAGTTAGAATGGACAGACTAGGGACCAGATGAACCGAGTTATGAAGGTGATCACTCCCCCCGGAAATAATAAAATAGTAATTATTCCAGATATTCCTTCCATTTTGTGCAATTTTCTCGACTGTCTCAGCAGCTCCCCAAGATGGCGGCCAAGACCACAATGGTTTACAGCAAAGTAACCTTAAGCAAATTTTTGTCAAAAATTTATTTTAGATCGCAATCCCGTTCTATATAATTACAAACTCATCGCAAAACTAAAGCCGTATAGAAAACGTACACTTAATAATCTTCCTTATTTTCGTAATTGCTACTAGGGCACACGCTTCATGGCATAAAAGTCCATTAACGTAGCTAATGAAGGTGAAAAGAAATAAATCAGGATCCTCCCCAGTCCCCATCCCACATATCCAAGGCTCATCATTAACCGAGCTACCTAAGATTGAATATAGACCACAATACCCTTCAGTCTATCTTTATGCCACGGCTATAAAAAACATCATCAGCTAGTTTATAAAACCAAAAAAAATGCAATCAGACAATGACTTTATTCGCACCTGACATTTGTCTGTTAGAAACTTGCCTGTATTGAATTCCAATAATTGCATTGTTTTTTTTCCCTTCTTTTATTCAGTTTTCATCGTTCAGTGTATGCAAAAGATCATGATCAAATTTCCATAGTAACTAGCTATAATGAACTTAAAAATAGCTTTCAAGTATTAAAAGTTTCCACAATTTGTGTATTTGTACCAAACGAAATACCAGCAACATATATTTTCATTTTTATTCATAAAAAACGAAAAGGAGAGCGAGTATGGCAAAAATGCAATCATATATCTATGCTGCACTGCTCTGTTCCTTCAATCACGTGATAAAAACTTCATTTTACACGATAGTGTAAAAACAAGTTGGAAATCAATTTCCACATAAAATGCAAGACATGTTTACATCAGCCGACAATCACTATCATAAAAAACGATCATCTGTTGAAAAATCCTCAGCTGCAAATGGAAAAATCCCGTCCCAATAATGAAAAGCATCCATCACAGAATTCATTCATTATAAATAAACCAACGACATCTTATTCAAGCAACGTACAAAAACTTTTCTTCTTTTTAGATTAAAATTTTCGACTGCACATAGATTTGTCTTCATTTTTTCCCCCATTATTAATGTTTAATCTTGATAGATATAAATTTCGCTTTCAAAAATCTTATTTTGAGTTTTTTTATTTTTATTTTTTATTTCTTAAAACGATTGTTTGCTTCTCTTTTCGAATTTTCGGTAGCACATTTTTTTTGATAAATTTTATAAAACAACCCAAAAATATATAAAGAAAACATGCGACTGCTAGGTAGTTTGTTGCTTATTTATGTCTCATAACATTAAACGGCTATATACGTGTAATTAAAAAGCAGGAAACATGAAAAGGGAAGACTAAAGTACGGTTCTAAGCAAGCAGCAATGCCGAATGATTCACGATATAGAATTCGCACTCCACACCGCGCGCTCCTCTATTTTGCAAATCTTAATAACTAGACGATATTGCCTCCGCCCTACTACACCTGTCTGGAATCAAAGCGCTCACATTTTGCTACCACTTTTATTTACGACTTTTGAGTTTCGTGAAAACTAGCTAAAACATGATTAACTTAAAGCGTCTTGACTCAAAAGAAGCCTCGTAGCTTTTATTTTTATTCTAAGCTGCATTCGAAACAAAAGAATATACAGATAATTCAATTCAATAAATTGTGAATTTCAAAGACTGTTGCGAGTTGGAGACGCAGATCACAGAGCATGCGCGAAATAAATTAAGAATGCGGTTGGAATTGGTTTAACGAAGATAAACCAGACTGAAAAATTTTTCGAAAACATTGCAGCTACTGCGCACAGTTTGAAATGAGAAAATGAGAAAATTAAAGTCAGAATCACAAGATCTCATTCGTCATACCACAAACACAATAAAGAAAGACAGACAACTGGGCACTCATTTCCTTCTTGAAAGCCACCACCAGATGTCGCTCGATACAGGCGCGTACGATCTCGAGCAAATCATTGCGGGGTTAAAACCTCCAACATTTGTTTAATTCATTACTAAAAAATAGTTTGGTTCTTTGTTGTTGTCGGGACTCCATTAATTTTTAAAAGAAAGGAAATTTTCGAACCCAAAGTCAAAATTATCTGTATATTTATTTTAATTCAGAATGCTGGCACCCCCATAAACTCCATTTCGCGCCCCCAAGTAGGGTAAGTGCACCACCGTAAAGTATGATTTTGTTTTAATTATGGTATTTTAATTCTTTTCTTTTATATTTTTTTTGGATAAATACAAAACGTCTAATTAAAAAAGAAAGACAAGAACAAATATTAATTTTCATTTAATATCTTCGTTATACTTTTTCATGAAGTTTCCACAGGCAATAGCTATTTCTATTCTAAACTTTCGTACGGCTTTGTCTTTTGAAACGATGGTGCATATAAAGCAGCCCATTCTGTCACAATAAACTACAGGGCTTCCAAACTTGAAAAAAAAAATTCAAGTCATTTGTTACTGGAAAACACAGCCACTAGGCTACAGAGAAGGTGAAACAGAAATCAGTAGCTTATATCCTTCTCTCTATTGTGATCACATTGAAAGAAAGAAGAAAAAAAACATTAATTAGTGTGAATTGAAAAAAAAACTTGTCGTGCAAGTTATATGAATACACAGACACAGTAACTTGTCTTATCTTCACCCATTCTACAAACAAATACAGGCTACGCCTTTATATATTGCCAATAGATGGCGAATGAATGATGCATTACTATCCATTACTACACAACTACAATAACTAGACAAATGTACATATAACAAAAACTGGATTGGTTTAATACCACTCGTTGGTTATAAATCAATGGCGCAGCGAAGCGGCCAATCGACTGTCTCGAACCCACTGGATACACCTTACTAATTACTTGTGGTAATTTATTTTTGCTGTACTAATGAGTTTTTTTAATGAAAATATTTTTTTGTCTTTGTGCTTATATTTACTTTCTTTGTTGCACATGCCGCGTGACTGTTGATTAACTTGGCGATGGCAATGGTCGACATTTGCTCTATAAATGTAATGTTTACTGTTTAGTCATTTATTGTTTAGTAGCACATTGTTCTAAGACGGCAGCCATCATTATTTATCCCAAAAAATTTATTCCCTTAATTTATTCACAACAGAAGTTCTGCGATCCTTTGGTGTGGCGAGCTTAGTTTTTGTAGAATTTACACCAATTTGCATAAAATCTTACATTAAAAAATATATTAATTGAGTTTTTTCGAGTAGGTTCCAAGGAAACAGTTAGATCTACTCTAAGCTTTCATATGGGTTTGGCTTTTAAAATAGTGGTGTTTATAAAGAAGCCATTTTCTTTCAAAATAAACTACTAGTTCTTCTTAACTTTTTAAATAAAAAATCAGAATTTTAATAATTAATGCATAATTTTCTGTGGTAGCATTCCTTATTGCATAGCAAAACCTCTAAATCATCTTTAACAATTTTAATTTCCTTACGTATATCCAGAAAGATTAATTATTAAACAAAATAAACCACCGAAAATTATCTTCAAGGTATTAAAGCAGCTACAAGAAATAATTTTATTAGATCCAGTGTTGGGCTGATACACGCTACTGTACCGCCGGTACCGGTACCGCGGTACTTTTTGTATCGGCCCGAAGTACGTGTATTGGTACTGCGGTACTTTTTAATTGGCCCAAGTACCGTGTACCAAATTGCAGTACATCTCGCGGTACATTTCGCCACATTCACCATGTCACGTGGTAACGTCCCGATCACGTTTTAAAACGTGCCGAAAACGTTACGAAACGGTTACAAAATAACACTGCGGTTTTGTTTCGTTTTTTGCAGTTTTTTGGTTCTTTTTTTGGTCTTTTTTCGGCACTTCTAGGGCACTTGTTTGGTGAGAATTTAAAAAAATAACCCAAATGTAATTGAAACATCACCAAAGTGCCGAAAATTTATCAAAAGTCACCAAAAAACACACGTTAATAAAAAATAAGAAAAACGCAACATGTAAACAAAAAATAAATGTGCTATGTATGCAAAATAAGTAAAACAAAAAAATATATATATTAAATTGAAATAAAACTAAAACATACTTTGCTGGTATCGAAATAAATCACGAGCGCCGAAAACGTAAACGTTGCATTTACATTCTCGGCGCCATGATTTATTTTGATTTTATTTCGAATATTTTTGTTTTACTTATTTTAACACGATAAAACCGAGTCAGGCCTATTCTGCGCGTCCCTACTCCGCGCTATTTTGGTTCCAATTCCGCGCGGTAATTAAATTAATACATTTTTCAAATTAAATGGGGTCCCATCTCCGCGCCGGTCTCTATCCCGCCAATTGGCTTTGCGGTTCCAATTCTGCGCCGGCCGGTATTGCGGTCCCAATTCCGCGCCGGCCCGTATTGCGGTCCCGTGTCTGATTGCAGCATGCACGATTGCAATGTGATATTCCATTGTGGTCACATGGCTTGCGCTGTTTGCCTCAAGCAGGCCGTAGAAGTGGATGTGCTACTTAAGTGCCATGTCTGTAGGTGAGTGGTCAAGAAGCGAAAGCACCTGACCAGAATTTTTAATTAGCATTTTTATCTCAGAAATAAAGCATATTTCAAAACTACAATTGAATAAAAAGTATGTGGTTCCACATGTGTAACTTGGGAAACCAAATTTACAATTTGAAATTATGCTATGGCGTGGCGCGGAAATGAAACCAGAAGTATTTAAATTACATTAAATTACATTTAATTTAATTTAATTTAAATCAATTATCATTAAAACAAATCGTCGCGGAAATGAGACCACCGGGAATTAATTTTAAAACCGGCGCGGAATCGGGACAGGCAGAAATGGGACGCGTGGTTTAGGGACGCGCGGAAATGGGATCGTGGAATCGGGACGGGGCAGAAACAGGACGCGCGGAATAGGTAGTGGCCCGATAAAACACACGATTCTCGTGTTTTCTCCAGTACCGCGAGATGTACCGCAAAATCCCGGTACCGGTACAGCACCGGTACCGCGGTACTTTTGTCCCGCCCCAAAATATCGTGTACTTGTACCGCGGTACTTTGTAGCCAATCTAAAATACCGGGTACCGGTACCGCGGTACTTTGTAGCCAATCTAAAGTACCGGGTACCGGTACCGCGGTACTTTGTGGCCAATCTAAAGTACCGGGTACCGGTACCGCGGTACTTTTTGGTTCGGTACAGGGTACCGTGTACCGAAACCGCGGTACTTTTTGGCTGGTACCGGTCCAACACTGATTAGATCGTATGAAGATGTAACTCCTTGCTACGATAGACGAACTCCGAATTAATCGAAAACGACTAAACTCTACAGGGAACATTTAGACGGGTCATACGACTAATTGGCTGCAGACAATACCAAGTAATCCCGATGAGAAAATTCGGGCAAACGCTGCAAAGGCACGAGGGATTTACACCTGAAGAGATTCTGCGAAAACAACTCAAATTACAATTGTGCTGTAAGTGCTCTGAAACATTTTTTCGGCCTCTCATCTATTTCAAAGAAAAAAAAAAAAAGAAAAAAAAAAGAAAAGAAAATTCCCTTCGAAATGCACGAATGAAACATTTTCCATAGTCATATACGAGAAGAATGGATAGAGCAAACCGGAAAAAAAATTACAAAAACAAAACAAAAAATTGAAGATGGAGGGGATACTCTTGAGGGAGTCTTTTCTTCTTCCGCATCCCCATCCAGGTAACATCAAGAATCTTTCATGAGCTCCTACGGGAATGTAAATGCATTCAAGATGATAGCACTATATTCACTGTCGACTTCTCATTCGTGTGAGCACGCGTATAAAAACAGTTCATCAGAGAATAATAAAAAGAAATGAAGACAAGCACTGGTAAAAGAAAAAGAAAAAAAAAAAAAAACGCATATTGCACAACAACAGACCTTCTTTGCTATTTCTGAGGGGGGAAACAATCAAATATAGAGTTTAAGGTTTTTGAAGAGCGTGTATGGAGTTCCAATTTCTCCAACAGCCAATACGACACGGTTGTTTGGGCTTGTAGAAGCAGAACAAATGTGGAATTAATTTATACATTTCAATAGTCCAAAGAGCGTCGTATTTCAAAAATAACGCACGCATGCAAATTAAGCATGCGTACAAGGGGACATTTACAATGCATTATATTATAAAGCACATATATTAACACCTTGTGCTCAGCTCGATATTCCCCTTTTACACGCGATTGCGCTCAATAGTGAATAATACAATGTGCTGGCAACAACTTAATCTGCAGTGTTAATTTTATCTGAAAACTGATTTCTGAACAGAATTAAAGTTTATCGATGCAGAGATGTGTCTTTAATGCCGTTACTGCGTTACACAAGCATATTTTATCGCATTATTAATGCTTCGAACTAAAGTTATTGGATTACGGTAAGTTAAGGTCGCTATCAAACAAATCTATCTCAGTTCAAACCAAGACAATAGATGCATGGCGAAAAAGAAAGAAATTACATAAGAAGGAAGCGTTTGGATGTATTTGTGCTTCGATTTTCAAATGTAGTAATGTAATACAGGAAATTTGATTGACCCAGTATTACAATTTTTAAATTTACAGAATAAGATCTGAACATTCATTTTTACTTCTTTAGAATACATTCACACCAGAGACTCCACAAAGCTTAAAAATTACCGTTTCGGTTTACATTTCAGTCCATTTACATGTTAAAATCTTAATTTGCAACACTCAGTTGTGAGCCTTTAAATATGAATCTACTTCCTTTTAGAAGACGGAAGTGACGTTTTTTACGTCATAATTAAAATAAGTCAGCCTTGGAAAGTGACTTTCAGAAAAGTAAATCTCAATCGACTTTATTTGTCACTTTAAAATGACGCGCATGCGCACATGACACACGAAATGAGTTAGATCGAGCGCCATTACAGACCAAGTGCCATTCCGTTTCTCAGACGGATTGTCGTAGAAACGTTCCGCTGGAGAACAGACCGTCGAAGATACGTCCTGTCGGAGACCGTAACTCCGACGTTCGATTTTAATATTCGATTCAATGAATCATCATAACCTGGTTGTAAAATCGAGATTATGCTTTGCCTTTTGTCAAATAGGTGCGTTCATTCAAAAATCACTTTTTTAGAAGGAAGAAAAGGAAAAGTCACTTCTCCTTTCCTGAATTGAATACACCGAATGGTTCTAGTCTGTAAGATTCCCACGTGTAGAATAGGCAGCACATACCATTTAATTTTTCTTAATTTATCTCCCTACTCCTGAAAAAAAAAACCTCAGCATATCGCAACAGCGTCTACCGACAATTTAATACCGAACCACAAAAAAAATGGAAATTTAATTAGTGCGACGGTTTAAATCCGAGGAACTTTTTGTATATTCTGCTTAAATTGGGGCAAAAACACATCAAAACTCGCATACTATAACATTTTTTGTGGTGCTCAATGACGGAAGACGATAATAAAAACGTTTATTATTTTCTTTGAATATGTTATAGTTTGCGAGTTTTGATGTGTTTTAGTGTTAGGAAATAAATGCGACACGTGTACTCTCCGTTTTACTCTTTACCCCCCTCGGTTCTACATTCTATTAGTAAATCATACATAACTATTTGTGCTTTCCAGGTAGTTTTTACAGATAACTAAAATAAAAACGTAAAATCAAGGATCAAGAAGATGTAGAAATTAAGTTAACAGATGCGAGACCAACACAAAATACATTTTTTTTTTTGTAATTAAAAAACATCTTCGTGTTAAAATTAATTCCAGCAAAAACATCGTGCTAATTATAATTATCCTAAGCTTGGACTTCAGTTCACAAGCGGCTCATAACTTGCAATCTAATTCAGTCAAGCCTCAAATTTAATCTCATCTACTTAATGAATATTGCCTCAACTGAATTTCAACCAATTATTATAATTAACCCTTTGCACTCTTTAAAAAAATAGCTTAATGGTCGCACATATTATAATACCTAACACAACCTCAGGTGCGCTAAACTAAACATAATAGGAGACGCATAGCGCCGCAAGGATTGAAGCTTACTTTGGGAAATTGCAACTAGTGCTGATGCAGTGAGTTTAGCGCGGCAACCACTTCGCTCTAATGATCCCATCACAAGTTGACACGAGGGAACGCTGAACACCTGTCATCCCTCACGACCCCCAAGTACCATTCCCAACACTCCCCTACAGAAGGTCAACCTCTAAGACGCTGTGTAAATCCCCCGTATCTATTGCAAAGGTGAGACAATTTTAAGATGACCCTTTCGACAGCACAGAAACCTTATCAAAACGCATTCGAGGATAACAACAATAAATTTCTTACAGATAATAACGCAATTCCTTTTTCTCGTCTACTCTGACAAGTTAAAAATTACGTTATTAATTTTTAAATTAAAAAGAAATAAATAAAAATATATATATATATAAATAAACAAATATTATTTTTTTTATCAGTTTTCTTTTCCAAAAGTATCGAGTATAAAAAATCATCTAGTAATCCAAAGTGTGCAGACATCGGTTGAGCAGTGAAGCCGAACTGACCACTTTCCGCAAGACCACCATTGCCCAAGTATTTATCTAGTGCTGGGAGAAAAGAGATCTTTTCTCTCGGGATGGGGAGCCCTCGGTTTAATCCCAGACTACCCGACTAGAAGTAGGTGGTGTTGCAAAAATGAAGTCATAAATACAGCTAAGAGAGTACACAGCACATGAGGGTAGCTGAGGTCAAGTGAAACTCCAAGACGAGGCAATTTCTCTTCTTATATACTCACAATTTCCGCCATGTATCACGTCAGTTTCTTATCATTTCGTCTACCATTTTTCTGAACAAAGTTTGAAATAAATTCAAACCAATGCTAACATTTCTCATTTCCACTTGGATAACGCCTTTGAGTAAGAAAGAATGGTTGTGAATGATTAAACTTGGCAACCATTTTTAGTTTTAAAAAAAATTGCTTACCAATCTGAACCACAAAACATAAATTTGACGTCATATCGAAGTGTCAGTTTTAACATAAAAACGTGTAGGAAATTTTTTTTAGAAGTATTACAAAATGGTTGCGTTATTTGAGTTTTTTTAAAAAAAATAAAAATCTAAAAATTTATTTACGAAACTACATAATTTTTATTTTCCTTGCGCCCATTCTTGTACAAAAACCTCACTATAACTTTTGTAGCTTTTCTTGTAGTGTTAACAAAATGATACTCTTGAGTTAAGAAATATTTATATTATTGCCTCACGCTTCACCGCAGGAAACTTTTCTTATATCTTACATCTAACTTGTAAGCCGAGTATTTTAAAAGATTGATGACTTCAACTAAAGAATTAATCTCGCAAGATAAAATAGTAGCTAAACACAAGTTTTCCAGTCTCTTTTTCTACACCTATATCCACAAATGAAAAAAAAAAAATTGTTTTTCTCTCTTAAGTCATCTATACTCCCTTTGCCAATTAAACTACGTCGTCTTCCACTAATGTGAGCTATCAGATTAACAAATAGCTTGCTTTTTTTCCTGCCTCAAGTTAAGTGATAAATGCCGCAACAACCTTCCTTAATTTCTTCTCCAAATGAATTCCCTCTTTCGGTGCATCCAATGAAACTAACCTTTAAAAAAAATGAAAGAAATAGCAGCAAACAAGACAAAAAAAGAAAAACGAAAACAAAAAAAACAAAAACCGTAATTTAAAAAAAAAAATATTTTTGATAGAAAAAAAACTTTTCCGTTTTGGTAGTGAAAAAAAAAAAAGTTTATTATATCGTTACTACTTGTAGCGATATTTATTCAAACGTAGTAAAGTTAACAGTACACGTAAATCAAACTCCTTAATTCAAAAAATTTAGTAAACATGTAAATATATCGTTCTGCACAACTGTCTAAACTGAGATCATTACTCAGGGGAATCATGGACAAAGACAGTTTTTTTCTTGGACATTGAACACACAACCAAATCTTTCCAATCAACTTCTGTGCCACATCAGTTGGAAACTGCGCTGATGTTAGCACACAACGTCACCGGGTACCATACTTCTTTATTTCTGCAGCATGTGCCTCTGCCTCCCAGTTGGACAATTCTTTAGCTCCATCAAACCAATCGAATCAAAAACTGCACAAAATAAAAATTTAACAATAATGACATTTCTCTTTACTTCCTTTTCCCGTTCTATCCACTTTTCCTCAATTCACAAACCTAATCGCAAACTAAAAATATTGGCTTAATTTCGCAGTATTTCATTTATAGACTGTACGTACCCTTATAAATTTCTCTCGTTAATTGAATCAGATCTCAAGATTGCATCCTTATCCTCACCTCCTCTTGGTTGCTTCTGAGTGTTACTGACACTAATTTAATTGAACCGATTGAACCGTAACACCTGAAAGGTTGGTGTTCGTTCATTTATTCGACGATCATTTATTTGCCAGGAATGAATTGTATTTTGGTCATATGAGTTTAGTTTAGGTTAGGTGAGATTTGGTTAGATTTACCAGCGAATAAATGACTGTCGAATAAACGATACGACCCCGAAAGTTTCATTCACCAATTGCCGAAACACTCGTTTTCAATTTTATAACTGAAATCCTGTTTGTTGACAATACTGTATGTGATTGTACTGCAAACTATTTTCTTTCTGGCTATGTATTAGTTAATTTCATCTATTTTGCCTCATTACATTCAAAGCACGTTTTCTTAAAATCCGTCTTTATTTTTATTACGCAAATGTAAAAAACAATAATTAAAAATGAGAATCATAAAACATTTTAAAAATGTATCACATTCATGTGTTCGCTGCTGTGTCTAAGTATTTTGAGCTTTCAAATGACTCCTTTCCTAATTAAAGTCATTAAGGTCTCAAGTGTGTTTTAGGATGCTTATGCGCGCATCCATTCCCCCTACTTGTAAACGCGCATGCGTCATTGAAAGCCTATGGCATGTCTCTCGACTAGTTATAAAAATTTCTATAAAGTGCAGGACTAGCAACTTGTCTTACTAATTAAAAGGATGCTATGTTTAATGACAAATTTCAGTTCATCAAACTGAGCTTCTCCTGTTGTTTCAAAATCCCAAATTTACATAATAAGCTTAAGAAACTTTATTTTTAATTTTTTTTTAATGCCATACGAAGAAAGAAATACAACTCGACAATAAACACATTAATAAAGATTTTCAGATTTCTTTAAAACAAATTATCTTTTCATGAAATTAAACGAGTTTGAAAAATTCAAATGACAAGAGAAATTCTTTACTTTCCTGTCTTGCTTACTAAAACTTTAATCAACCACTCTTCACCTTCGCCAACACCAAATTCAATTGTTTTTCCATTAAGCCCATCAAGACGGAAAAAAACACACACATGGCTTCAATTTTTTAATGGTTCTTCAAGCACTTACTTAAATCACATTTCGCAGATCTCCTTAAGCAAATAATTAGACGAGTACATTTTACAATGCCATGATTTTTCGCATATAAATAAACTATCTTCAACGGAAACAAAACAGCTATATTTTAGAATTAATTAAAAACAAATTAAAACATATTCACATTAAACCACTTTCTACGCAACTTCTATAAACATTCATGTAAAAATATGCCGAAGTCCGTTCCGTTCCGTTTTTGTATAATGTCTAATTAAAATTCCAGGCGGCGGTTGTTGCTAAACACAACATCAGATACGACTTAATGACACTCGCCAATAAAACACGACAATTTCTCCATATTAACTTTAATAAAGCATAATTAAGTCACTACTTAAGATTAGAGGTTAATAATTTTAATCCGACTTAAACTTGACCTTTAATAACTGTTTTAACACAGATGAGCTAAAGTACAAAGCTAAAGTAAGCATTTTGTACCTAAATCAATTCCAGCTATTCGCCACCAGTCGCTTAAAAAGTCAAATGCACCAGCTTTAAAAATGCTTCAAATTCCTCGACAGAATGTCGTAACCAGTGCAACATCAAAGCGAAATTTAAATGAGCCATTTTCTAGGAAAAACATCATCAACAAATAATTGATGATTACAAATGCAAGACAACAAGTGCTAAGCCGATTTTAATCCCTTACTGCATGCAACCCTAATTTCAAGCATTGACAGGTAATTTATTCTTCTAACGGCATTGCATCTCCTCCCTTTTCGAGTTTAATAGCAAAACAACGTTGCAAAACTTTTTTTAATGAGTGTTTTTTTTCTTTCTTCTTTTTTTCTCTTTTTTTAAAATACAAATGCACTAATGAATTTCCTTTATGTATTGACAAAAATTTCAACTGCAAAACTTTGCCTGCTGTCAAAAGAGATAATCTTTTTCAAGTACAGAAAACACTCCAATTTAGGCAGATAAAAATGATGAAAACTCCGTAAGAAATTTCTATGGATTTTCCATGTAGACTATAGATAAACGACATTTCCAATTACCAATATGTACAATATCTCCATAGAAACCAAAAAATAAAACTAAAAAAATAAAACTAAAAAAATATAATAAAATAAAAAAAAATTTGCCCCCGTTTACCCAAATCAAAATTTTTCATTAAACCACAATAACCTAAAATCGTTCTTTTATGCAACGCTTAAAAATAACTTCGCTTCATTAAAATTTTCTTTTATCCTCAAGATAATTATAAAGTTTCAACAAAAAAAAAAAGAAAAAAAAAACTAATAGAAAATTGCATTGCACAGTATTGGTGCATGCAAAATTGCAAACAGAGCCTTAGAATATTTTTTAATAATGCATTTCTTCCCCACAGATGATTAAAAACCATAAGAACACACGTGCTCTACCCCTTCAATATAAGCAAAAGAGAAGAATAAGACTTGGCTCAATTGATTATTGGCAAGAGATGCTTCATAGGGCAGACCAACCACAGCTTGTCGGGCGATGCTATTTCAGCAAAAAACTTTCTTTTTTGGGAATAAAAATATTTTATTCAAAATGAATATTTACAAACACCGGAGGGAATTAAAAATCTCCATATCGAATCGTATATATAAATTAATTAAATTCGATAAACCTTAGCTTAGGGATTTATATATCCTTCAATATTTTAAATAAATCCTTCAAGCTATAACTTTTATTGAATATAATTAATTTATATACATATATGACGAATGGATGGAAGTTAACTAGTTTATAATTTCAAATTTAGTTTATTTATATTGTTATAGAAAATCAAAATTTTGAATTTTGGTTTTAATATTTTGTGCAGCCCTAGCTTCCACTCTGATATTTTAAACTCAACATCTTAGAAAAGCGTCCACTTCATCAAATTTTGTGTCAATTTTAAAACACCAATGATGATTTAAGCAATAAAGAATCTCCAAATAAAATTTTCTGCGATGTTCTTTCAACGAGTAAACTATAGGAGGCGTTGGTTAT